>JANFOE010003259.1:0-36011 GCA_025667525.1 Glebionis coronaria | reverse complement strand
GGAATGGGTCTCGAGAACTGGGTTAACCCGGGTTATCCAACAGGTTTATTATTTACATCAGCAAGAGTGTTGAGAGCTGTAGAGAAGGAAGTGGAGAAAGGTTCTGATTTATGCTTAATACTTACTTGTTATGCTTTTCAATTTTAGTAGATATGCTTATTTTACTTGTACTCCAATTGTGACAGTGTTTATTTTTGCTTTTTTAAGAGGTGAACAAATTTAATAAATGACATTAACACCATACATAGAGATTTATATATCTTTTCAATTCATAAATTTGGTTACTGATTTGTGAAAAAGCAACTACAGGGAGTCGCAAAATAGTTTAAATATAATCTGTCCATGCTACCTGAGTTAATATATTTTTATTTTAATGAATAATTATCGTTACATTCAATAGTTTCTGTAGATAATAGATAGATATGGTTTAATTAGAAGAGGAGGTATGAATGAGCCAAAAGTTATCATAAAGCTTTAGATATATTTTTCATGTTGTAGTGGCTCATATATTATGTTACATTGAGATTTATGGTTATATCTTTTGACGCATAATAGGAAAATCAAACTACAAAGGAGACCAAGTTTATGGCTTCAGAACAATAAGAGGAAAAAGATGATGGTGATTATCATGATGATGAAATTCTGTTTGATTCTATTTGTGCATTTTTTGACAATGGCGGCGATGTTCTTCTGTAACTTTATAATTTATTTATATCTTTTTTGGGTACATAAATATGAAATGACGCCACTGAATTGGTAGTTAGGATGAGTGACCTTCTGCGCCGCATAAATTTAATGCATTAATATTTGTGTACTGAGTTTTGTTACTCAAATTTGCATTGTGTCTGTATATTGCAGTTGTGAAGGAAAATGTATACGATCTTCTCATCCAACCATATATATGACAGTCGCACTTTTTGAGAGTCTCTTGGCTTTGAGACAGTAGCTTAATATGAGGTAAGAGCCCATCTTATATTTTTATGTACTCCTAATGTTTTGTAAACGGCCTGACAATCTCTTTTTTATTTTTGATTGGTTAATGAACCTCTTTTCGATCAAAACAGATTAGTCGTGTCTTTCATTTTACTAATGAAAACAATAATGTTGCCGTTTCTCAGGCCTTTGCGGAAGTAGCACCAGAACGTGTGGTTTGGTGGTGAAATGTTATCCTTGGATATGAAAGCTAAAAGATAAGAATCGGGATAGTGGCTGCACATCCTATATGTATATGAAGGTTAGTGTTTTACTCTTGATAATCATGTTTGAATTTACTAACGACTAAGGCGCTTACTTGAGGTCCCAAAATAGTTGGGCCTGAATTGGTTTAAGGACTAATCAGTCTTCAATCTTTTGTCCATTTATTTGAACTTAATTTAAGAAATAATTTAAAGTAATAGTATAAATATGTGTTAGTTAGCTAAGTTTATTAGCCATCTTATATTTTAAGGGATTGAATGAAGGTAAATGATAACAATAATGCTAACTTCTTTTACCAATTTTATAAACAAGTATAATGTAGTCTATGTTATATCATGCAAGACTGTCCTGTTTAGTAAAATTTGTTTTGGTGTATTATGATGTGTTTGTTTATGCTTATATGTGGGGAAAGGCAGTAGATGACCTGCCAAGATACTTTCTGTTCACTACTGCATTTTACTGCCTGTCTATATTTTGGAATTATAAAATCGTTTATTGTTTCTGATCATGAGTTGTATGACATGATAGGAAACTTGATGTAAAAAGATCTTCGACGGAAGGACTCAAAATTCACAAAAGATAACTTAAGGGCAACAAAGGTGGTCAAATGGGTGCATAAGGCTGGTTAGGTAATGAGTCAGACTGGATGTTTGACACGGGCTGGTTAGGCTGAACTTAAGTAAATTGAGCAGGCCTGTAGACTATACCGGAACTTATAAGGTATATGTAACTGGTTTTAAGATTATCACAATTTTAGTAATTACTTTTGGTTTTTTGGATTATCAATTTCTTATAGCAGTAAATTGATTAATTGATGGTTAATTAAATAGGTTCAAATTATCACTTGAACGAATTCATGTGTATGTTAAACTTATCAATTGATGATATTTTTTATAGGCTCCTGTAAAATTCAGAGTGGTCGGTTATGCAGTAACATCAGGCATTGATGAAATAGTCGGAACCCATGTTGAGATTGATGCAGAATACAACCAATGATCAACTCTTCCTACATACATAAAAAGTTATGCGCTCATTTAGGTATGTATATGCTTATTTGTCTCTTTGATTATGTTAAATGTCAATATTTATGCATGCAGTTGTAAATTTATATGTTTTTTTGTGGTTATGTTGGTCCATAATTTGTTATGGTCACGTTGACCCGTGGGTTTTTTTCCATTATATAAGAAGAGTACTAAAAAATAAGATCAACACACCATTATTTTGTTATTAGACTCTAGTTATTAGATGAGACGTTATTAGAGCATATATGTTTATTCCGTTTTCCATGATTACGGTTCATTGGTTTGTGCATAACGGGACATGTTATATGTTTGTGCATTAAAAATTGGTATGAGTCAATTACGTTGTATTTTAGCCAGACATTCTAATAACTTTAGGTTGAGGTGAATATATGTACATAAACACTGGTTGTAAAATACCATCCTAAAACTTCACTATCCCTGTTAAATTTATAAAAAAAGTAACTTCATTACTTTCCCTCATCAAATATCATTCAGCCGCACAAACATCACCATAGAACAATCAGTAACACAAGCATCCACCCATAAATAATACCAAATATGTAGTGTCAGATCTTATAATTCTTCATGATTCTAAAAATGCAGCATATTCAAAAGCTTGCGACAATTTAAAAAATAAAGAAAAACCAAATACCACCCATATCAAACTTTAAAATCTGTCAAACCTAAGCTAAAGAAATGTATTAGAAAATTTGCGAGATATGTATTATTTTCAAATGCGAAACAATGCTTCTTTGTACACTACATTTGTAGTTGACTTTGAGTATTTCCCCTCCTCATCGCAACAAAGTATTTTTAAACCCTTTCTGTTCTTGACTCTTGATACAGCTACGTATAGTTGACCATGTGAGAATACTGGTCGTTGAAGAAATAGGCCTACTTGCGTCAATGTTTGTCCTTGGCTCTTATTAATAGTCATTGCAAAACACAAGGCAACTGGGAATTGTCTACGGTTTAATTTAAATGGTATCTTATTATCAGAAGGGCTTAGTACCATACGTGGTATTGCGCAAACAGTGCCAACATTTCCGCTAGATATAATCTTAGCTTCAATTATATTTATTCCCATTCTTTGTACTTGAAGTCTTGTTCCGTTGCATAATCCAGCTGTTTGGTCGATGTTCCTCATGCACATGACTGGAGCACCTATTTTCAACTTCAAAGTGTGTTGAGGTAGTCCGGCAATTTTGATGCTATTAAGGAAGTCTGCTGTGTATAGTGCCTCATTAAAATTTGTGTCCACGTCTGCGATACCAACTGAGTCTGAACTATCGTATGTTTTTTCGTCCCCTGGTAGTAGTTGTAGCATTCAATCATTTATCATATCTACAAGTGCGTGTGTGGGTGCCAAAATGGCTTTTTCTTGAAAGAATGTTAGGTTGTAAAGGTTCTGTAATAAATCCGGATATGTTTCTTTAATAATTGTCCTAATATGATCATCTGAATCAGGGATTAACATATCTTCTGGAAACTCTATGGTTGATTCCCCATCGTTTTTCCCACCGATTGTTCCGTTTCCTATGCTTAATATCCAATCTGCAAAGTCTTGTATTTCTTTTCTTTCTGAATCGTTTGAACCTGACTCTAACCTCATGTTAACGGTGAGGCGCATAACTATACACTGTGGCCACAAATATGAAGAATTAATAGATGCATGTACCACGTCTTGTCTAGTGCCATTAGTAACAACTGGTAAGATTTGTTTGAAATCTCCACCAAACAAAACAACTTTTCCTCCGAAAATTTTTTCTGATGGTTTTTTTTTTTGTCTTCCCTACATATGTCTTTAAGTGTTCTATCGAATGCTTCATAACAATGTCTATGAGTCATTGGAGCCTCATCCCATATTATTAGTTTAGACATTCTTATTAAATCAGCGAGTTCACTTTCTGCTGGTATATGACAAATTGAATCGTCAACAACATTTATTGGGATTGCGAAGCGTGAATGAGCAGTTCTACCACCCTCTATCAATAGTGCTGCGATACCACTTGATGCCACGTTTAACACAATTTCCCCTTTTGACCTTAGTGCTGCTGATAATGTCTTGTAGAGATATGTCTTTCCGGTTCCCCCATATCCGTATACGAAAAACATTCCACCTTTGTCACCGGTAGCAACATCCATTATTGTTTGGTATATGTCTCTTTGCTCATTTGTCATTGTTCGGTAGAGTTTTTCATGTTGCTCCATCAATAATTTTTTTTTGTATTTGAGTTCATCGGACACCAGTCTGTTATAATTGGGCATTGTGTACATTTCATTTGGGTATGGCATGTTTGTTATCTGCTTTAAACTTTTGTTGTTACATCGGAGCATGTGTTCGATGTATGTAAGGCAGATATTTTTCCTTTGTATATCTGATAGTTCCAAACCTGTAAATAGTATTATGTATTATTTGCTAATGAAGTTTTATGTTTTTTCTATTGTGTTATCAATATATTGATAACAGTCTTAGAAACCCAAGTAGTGTTTTTTTATAAATAAATAATAAAGTGTGTGTTTATTACATACCTGGGTCATTCCGTTTTACGCGCTCAACATGCAAAACATCCGCAGCCAACACTTCCCATGTTTTTTCGTACACAATTTCTGGTCTAGACATGCTTTCTGTCATAATTAGCATGACAAAAAATGCTCGTAAATAATTTCCTGAACCCCATAGGCTGGCTTCAAATAATCCATCTATATATTCTTTATCATCCTCAAGTAGACCACGAGCTTGGCAAGCATCTTTGAATGTTGGGTAAAGGAAATCATCATATGTTCTTAATTCTTTCCAGTCCTGTGCTCCTCTGACCTTGTTTAGCAATACTCGCAAGTAGAACAATTCCCCAAATGATGGAGGTACATGGTGTACACGTCCAATACATGTACCTTTTTGTCGCGGGAGCCAAATTCTTTCTTCTTGTTTCCACACATAATGTTTTGGGAATTCGTGGTAGAGCCATTTTCTAGCATGTTTATCTGTTTTGTTGCGTTCCATCCACGCGAGAAATTTTGTTTCATTTACAGATGCATTGTCCAACGCGTAGTCTATACTTTCAGTTGCATTGAATATGACTGTTTGCTCCCCAGGCAAGTGAAATGGTAATCTCTCAACAGGTGGAAACCTATAGTGTATATCAAATCCGTAAATCCTCCATGCCGCCTCACATGCTGATAGGTAGCGGCAATCGTAGTAATCTTTGATTTCATTGACATTGTCATCTTCCAGAGCAGCTGTAACCCTATCTGGTCCTTTATTTATATACTTGAATAAATATTTTATTGAAGCTGCTTGGTTGCACCATTCGATGTTTATGTGCGATTGGTAACGTCTTAGCAATCCAGGGTTGTATGGTACTCATATCCATTATGTAATTCTGTTCCTTTTTTTTCGATTGTGGATCCGTCATTTCTTCTTTTGTAAATTGCATAGCCACTTTCGTCAATGAATGTCTTATTGTTAAACTGTTTTGGGAACTTTTTTGTGCATTTTTTTTAACCGTGCATGGACAACTTGGTCTGTTAGCACCACATGGACCATGCATCATATGATCGGTTACAATTTGATACAATTCTGGATCTTCTTTCTTGTCCGGTATTTCAGCTGAGATATACTTATCTATTTGTTCTGCTGCTGTGATCTTGTCTTGTTCCTCCAAAAAAAGAAGTATGTGGGCATGTGGCAGTCCTCTCTTTTGAAACTCAATAGTGTATACTGGTGTTCTAAAATAATAATTTTATTTATTTATTATGTAATGTATAAAATCTTAATAACTATGAATGATATAAGAATAAGATATTGTGTACTGACCTGCTTGTAATCGTCCAAAGTAATGCTTGTCTTTGAAATCTTTCATTAGACTGTCGAGTTTTTGTTTAAACATTCTTGTTATTGCATCGGGTCGATCTTCGGATTTCAATCCATGCTTACTCACAAAACGTGCAATCTCTGGCCAATTTGGGTTGCAAGTGAATGTTATGAATAGGTCAGGGTAACCGTACACCTTGCAAATTGTCATGGCATCTAAATAATTCTGCATCATATATCGTGGACTTCCTGTAAATGATGATGGTAAAACATATGCTTTTCCTCGCAGCTGTACTCCTGAGTCTTCATCCTCTGCCAGTTTAGCCAATTTAGAGTATGTTTCCGTCCTTAAATCGTTTTGTTGGTTTTTTATGTATGACATTCTTTCACGTTTTATCATAGTGTAAGCGTCTACAATAAATTGTTGACACAGTCTCTTGGATTTCAATACCATTGAAATTACATCTTCTCTTTATTGTAAATGATTGCGGTAAATTACACCCCTTTCTTTGCCTTAGGAAAAACAAAGAGAAGAAACGTAAAGTAGCGGTAAGTATCGACGAGTGATTTAGGAAAACCACAAGTAATGACCCACAATCACTTAAAAGAGATGAAAAAGTTCGTTTCCCAAGGAGGTATGGTGTTGTGAATTAACTTGTATATATTTGAGATTAATATTAAGAAGATGGAATGACGGTTTCTTGGAAATTATACTATGACGTAAAAAACGAAAACGTAAAACCGTAGAAAAACCACTAAAATTAAAAATTATTAAAACCAAAAAAAAAATCAAGAAAAAGATTAAAAAGACTAAAACAAGTCTAAAATAATATAAATAAAGACAAAAATCCAATAAAGATATTTTAAAACCTTTTATCAATTAAATAATTAATTTTAAATGCTAATTAAAGCCCTAAAATTAAATTTAATTAATTCAAATGTCAAAAATATGATTTTATTGAATAATTACTCAACTTATATTATTTTAAGACTAAAGAGTAATTTTCTAAAAATTAAAACCTATTAAAATTATTTTTAAAACTCTAAAAATGATTTAAAATAAATAAAAACTAATTAAACTTAAAATAATTATAAAAATAAATCTAAAAGTTATAAAAATAATCTAAAAATGGAAATAGTCCTAATCAATGACAAAGAACCTAGGAAAAATGAAAAAGAAAGAAAAATAAAATTTTGAAAATTAATTAATAAAATAATATTAAAACACTCCAAAAAAAATAAAAGTCACTAGTTGCGCCGCAACTAGTGGGGTCTTGCGCCGCAACTAGTGTAACGGGATCACCAAGATCAGCAGCTCTGCCAGTTGCGCCGCAACCTTCTGTCTTGCGCCGCAACTTGCAAAACGTGCCAGGTTTGTTGAACACTGATGGAACAGTGTGAGTGCACACTTTTTGGTGCCAAGAGGGCTTGGCAATGAGCTTGTTTGGAGATTACTTTTGGACAATTGGGCACCCTTGAGCTTATTGAAGCTCAAGGAGTCAAGTAACACACAAATAACAACAAGAATCAAAGATCAACAATCAAAGATCATGCACAAAGTTCATCACAAATCAAGCAAATTAGCAATATGCAGATTTTTAACACCCTTTTTACCTTTTAAACACTCCAAATCCACTCCAAACTTGATCAAATGATTACACAACAATAAAACAATCTATCTCAAACCTTAATCAAGTTGTCTAACATCTTTTAGCAACACAAATCAATGATTGTACCCTGCTTAAACCTGTTGCCAAACACCCTTTAAACTTTTTGAAAACCAATTTTAACACACTAAAATACTTCCAAAGGCTACCAAATTGATATCAAAGCTTCATAACATGTATATCAACTCACAATAACATCAAATCAACAGCTAAATCACACTTAAACACATAATCAAATAATATCATATAAACTAGCACTTTAATGAACTTTTTAAGGTAAAAGGAAGATACCTTAGGTTCTTACATCCAAGAACCTAGAGGATGAAAATCCTCCTCCAATCCAACCCGGGTTGGAGCTGAACTAAATCAACAAGCCTTCAACCTATTTGAACACAAAACAAGAAAACAACAAAATAATATAACAATATATATTTTTTTATGTTTCCTTTTTCTTCTTTCCAAAATACTTTCAAAACCTTTTTAATCTTCTTAAAATGTTTCTATAACACTTAAATCACCAACAAACATGAACCAAGAACACCAAAATACCTTTTGAGAAGATTTTACCAAAATCTCTCAAAATCTCAAAACCTTAAACAACTTTGAAAATCAAAGTTGCTTAACCAAATAAAAGTGGAACTCAGAATCAATCTCCTCACAACACACAAACTTTTAAAAACAATAAAAAAGGAATTACACTTGAATATTTCAAAAAACCAAACTTTTTATTTCTTTAAAAAGGAATTACATGTGAGAGACTAGAAACTGGAACAAGGGCTTCACACAAGTTGTGAGCTCCTTTTATAGAGTCCTAAGAAGATACTAGAAGGCTAAAAACATAAAACCCTAATCATAAGAAAATCCCAAATGTGCCCTTGAGTGCATTTTGTCCTCTCATTTGATCTTGGCCTTTAAATTTTGCTTTGTGAGCAAGCATATCATCTTGGACGTCCATTTTGCCACGTCACTAGTCTTGGAGGCTAAGGAATGATGTGATTGGTGGATTGGGGAATTGGGGGTTTGGTGCATATGAGTGGGATGCAGGTTTTTAGGAGTGGGAAGGGTTTTGGCATGTGTGAATTAAGTGTGTGCAAGTTTAATTGGGTTTTACCCAAGTAATTGTGGTGGTAATTTCTGGGAAGTAAAAAATGATGAACACTACCCATTTGATCCGAAAATAGGGGTGGGTTGGGTGTTAGGCGCATTTTTATTTAAATGTTTGGGAGTTGTCACTTTTGGTCCTTGTCTTTTGGAATTTTTGGCTTTTAAAGATTTTCAGC
Organism: Glebionis coronaria; assembly: GCA_025667525.1. Classification (NCBI taxonomy): domain Eukaryota; kingdom Viridiplantae; phylum Streptophyta; class Magnoliopsida; order Asterales; family Asteraceae; genus Glebionis; species Glebionis coronaria. The sequence continues at coordinate 27,031 of JANFOE010003259.1, read as the reverse complement.
CTAAAATCTCCTTTCCTTTGTTAATATCTTCCATCAATTGACACTTTTGGCACAAACTTTCTCCAAAATGTTTCCAAGGACTTTTCTTGCTATTTTGAGTATTTCAAGGGCTGAACTTGGACAAAGTTGATCTTCAAAGGTCTTCAATGTCTCTTAAACTTCATGAGGGACCATAATTGGCAATTTGAATTTGTTGAGGGACCAATCTTGCCATTTCTTCAAAGTTGAAGGACCTTTTTGCAATTTTGACAAACTTAAGGGACCAAACTTGTAATTATTAATATACAAGGGTTTTAAGTGTCATTTCTTCAATAAATGATGATCAATCTTGTTTTGTCTTCAAGTCTTCAAGGGTATTTGATGAAAATTCCATGATTAGGGCCCGGTTCTTTGTACGGCTTCGTTTCTCGTGTCCGTTTTTCCTTGTATCTTGTGATCTTTTGTCTTTTTCACGATATCCATACCTAAAACACACAAGTAAACAAACACAAGCATATATATGGTATTTTATGACATTTTTGTGCATTTAAAGCCCGAAAAGAACGATGAGATCATGTATAAATGCCATCTCATCACTCCCCCATACTAAGCCATTGCCGTGCCCTCACGCAATGCTAGAATAAAGTATCTAAGCATCACCAAAGTTCAATTTTATTAACCTTTATTGAAGAGTAAAAGACTTTGCAACATACTACGAGAATGTGTAAAGACATAATGTATGATTTTCATCACCAAAATGTGACTTTTAGGGTCTAAGAATAGGAACAAGTTAATGTCCCTTAGAGTAAATTTCGTCATCCTTGATTGTCATACATTCCATGCTAAGTGCAAAAACAAGATCATTGTTGGTACAAGTCACAATGCTAACACTACTCATACGTCCAAATTGTGTAATACTTTTTCTCCCCGCAATCCTAGTTATTATAAAAGGAAATGGGTTACTAGCATTTTTTATCTATTTGTCATGGATCACAAGTGATTCATATTGACTTATTTGAGTAGTTATTAGTCCGAAAGTAAAGTAGCACGATTTGATCAATAGTTAGCCGAAGGACAAAATCTTTTAAAACGGCTTCTCGTGTATCTCCTTAAGTTCATATCTTGGCATAACTTGTTTCACGATTTGAGACCTTTCTCGGACCGATATTTGGCATGTACTTCATACTTCAAATCTTGGGAAGACGTTCTCGAAATTATGGTCTTCTCTTCATATAATTGGAATTTCTTCACTTGACGTTTTTGAGAGATTCTTCATATAGGACCACGACTTCATCATTTTTCTTCAATCTTTACTTTGGATTTTGATATACAACGATCCGCCTCCTTTTCGGACTTGGATATATTTATCCTCATACCTTGTTAGGGTCTTTTTGGATAGACTTTCTCCATTCTTTAGGGGAGTAATTGCTTCTCGTCGTGTGTCTCGATCCTTCATATTGATTTTGGAACAATGATACTTCACATCATCTTTGGATCTTTAGCAAAAATAGAGCTCCTCATGCCTTGTTAGGGCCTTTTTGGATGATCGCCAATCTTCGCGTCCCGTTTCAATAAGTTATGCCTTGGCTATGAACTCTATTCAACCCCGAGCAACTTTTAAACGATCTTGCGCTAGAGGCTAAGTAACCTTTCAAACCGTACGACCTTACTTATTGCAATTATGTTTTATTCCTAATGCATTGATCTTATGGGAAGAAAAAGCCACAATTAAAAACACATGAGTTTTTGAAAGAACACTTTCATGTTCTACGTTTAGCATGATCACTTGTCTAACTCTATCATTTCTCGTTCTTCACTATTTAAAGACCTCTAATTAAAGAGACTCGTGAATACTTAGCCGTGCAAGTCAAAATTAAGCCAAATTTGGATTAGCTTTCATTAAGACTATATCAAATCAAAGTTTTGGGTTTTCAAGCCACCTATAGGATCTTGCACTTTCTTGGACTTTTTCAAGTTTAGAGAATGCGTTTTATAGTTCCCTTGATAAGTGACTTTCTAGAATCAATTATAGGAACTTGCGAAAAGTTCTTGTTCTTAACCCGAATGAATTAAGACTTTCGCGTTTTAAAGCTCCCTATATAAAAGTCTAGCAAAACTTGAATTGAGCGGGTTAAGGAATGTAAAGGGCTCCAAATGCCCATCAAGTCAAAAATTAACTCTTATTCTACCCATCGGAAAATATACATTCGTGTCTTAAAAACACTTATGAAAACTAAGAAGAATTTTAAAATTTGGCCATTTTTAGCCTTATTAGCAAAACAAAACATTGAAAGATGGAACACGTGAGGGCGTAGCAAAGCAAGTACCTATTCACCCCCCCATACTAAAAGTAAACATTGTCCTCAATGTTTCGAGTCTAAAGGTGGAGCACCCCCATACTAGAGACGAAGAATCGAATGCTTAGGATCTAGCATGGAAAGGGTGATCAACAATATATCTAAAGCCGTTTATTAATTATGCTAAAAGATAATTGTTAGAACAATAAAGGATATGTCATGGATTCGTGAAAAACTTCTTCAAACGAACGATGGAGGCTCACGTAAACGAACACGAGAGTCTTCAATCGTAGACGATGATGATGATCTAGATAACACAATCACAAACAACCACGAGACAACGAGTTGGAAGGGTACAAGTCCCCTTATTAGTGAACATAAAACATAAAGATAAGCATGGGATCTCCCCCACGAGGCACCTCGTTTTTGATTACCGAGTCATGAGCTCGACTCGATCCCCTCAAAATGTGAACATTTAGGGATATCATGGTGTGGTCAATTTTTGATGGGGCTTACATGATAAACAAGGCCCAAAAGCAACCGGTAAAAAGGACTAAGTCCTTAGATGATGCAAAATACCGGGGTCGAAGATCGTGTCTTCGTTTTCGGATGATAAACGAAACAACACGGCTTCAAATAACCTTGTCCCAAAGGGACACAAGAAAATAGATGAGAGAAAATAGAAGGGTGGGACATTGGTTGGGCAAAACAATCGAGTTACTCGAGGTAAACTCACACCATAAGTGTAGAAAAGATTTCTAGTGACTACTTTGGTGAAAGACCGAGATTTTATCTTAAACGTGATACCGGGGTCAAAAATCTCGTCCTCGGTGGAGAAGTGTGGGGCTTCCCCCATACTAGGTCCACACAAAACGTCGTCAAAAGGAGTAGACGCGTTTGTAGCAAATTCAATCAATCGAGGTGATGACGGAGTTAGAGTTGGAAAAATTTTCAAATCATTTGTAAAATCTTTTCCTTTGTCAATTTTTAACTCATTATTACGAAAACCCAAGTCGATTAAATTGAAAATTTTTGGTGTTTCTAAAAGAAATCTAGGCACACTTAAACTTTTCACATTTATCTTGAAGGCGGGAGGAGGATTTGACTTTTTAAAACATGAATCGATTAGAAAAATATCCCCCTCCGGGCTAACGTAATGGTCTTCATCAAACTCGAAAATCGAAGGCGGGTTGTCAAGAATACGTTTGATCTCGGAAAAATCTCCATCGGGATCAAAAACGTCTTCTCTTCCTCGTGGAAGAGGTTGAGCAATAAGATCGTCGATAATCGAGTCACTAGCTTCAACCGTCGTGAAACTAGGAATAGAAGGCTCTTCGATTGAAGATTTTGCCTTTGTCGTGTCGACCTCGATATCGAAAAACGTATCAATGTGAGCAAGGCCATCGGCGGACTTCTCACATGATAAATCCAAAATCTCACATGATGTGGGATTAGGAGCAAAAGGCTCGTCTCGTGACGATTTTGCCTTGACGGTTTCAACTTTGTCCTTCGAAGGGATCGAACGTGGGTTCTCGAACATTTTAGCAAAATTACTAACACGTCCCTTCGGAATTAATTTTCGTTCATCTTGTAAAAACGAGGGTTTCATGATTTCCTTTAAAACCTTTTCACATTTTTCTTCTTTAAAATCATTTATTGGAATTTCTTCAAAATTAAGTGTATATTGATTTAGAAAATCCTCAATAATTTCATCTTCATTAGAAAAATTAGGTTTACAAGGTACAAGATTTAAAACTCCCAAATATCCTACGAGTTTTTCCTTAGGTTTATTTTCACAAACTTTTTTCAAAACTTCGTTGGATGACGTTTTCGTTGCCTCTACGTTCTTACTTGATGACGATGGTTGCATGACTCTAAAATTAGAGAGATATGGATCAATACGAGACGTACGAGTCTTAGGAGTCGAAGTAACTTGAACCTCTCCCACGGGATTGGGATTGGTCACATTTGACAATGAATTAAATTTCCCCACTAAGCCCTCGAACATTAAAAGAATTTTATCTTTCTCATTGGCGTGATCATCCTTAATTTTATCTACGTATTCTCTCCACATCACTTGACTTTGGTCATACACTCGTTGTTGCTCTTCAAAAAGGGTATCATAATCGTTTTCCATTTTTTTGAAAGTTTCCCCTTGGGTTGCCAATTTCTCTTTGTAATACTTATCGAGATCTACCACGTGTTCTTGAAGTGACTCTATAAGTTTGTTATGACGGCTCATATAATCACAAAAAGATTCATTAAGACTCATTTCTTCATTTTGATTTTCACCATAATTAAAAGACGAATCAAATGACGAATGTGGTTGGTGACCTTGGTCGTTAGATTGAAAATTGTCACCATCACCACGTGGAGGAGAGTTATAGATATAACCCTCACGACCTCCATAAACTTCACAATTAAAACAATTAGCCCCATCGGGTGGGCCTCCACAATATGGACACGAGAAATATCCCTCATCATTAGACATGATGCAACATAAACGGTGTTACGAGAATTAAACGTTTAGAGGGTGAAAGAAGAGAATTATGAAAATAGAGGGAAAGCAAAGAAGATTCTTTTTGGTTGTTTTGTGGATTTTCAATTTTTTTGTGTTTTTGATGATATTTAATTTTTTTGGATTTTGGTGTATCTTCGTAGACAACAATCTACAAAATCTCTCCTCGAATCAAACTCTTGATTAAAGAAGCCTCAAAGGAATGAAAACGATCACGTGGAGTGAACGCCTTCGAATGACTTTAGAACTTTGGTGAAAACCAATTTGTTCACGAGGGTTTAATCACAAAGAAACCAAGCAAATATAGTATACGTATTAATACTTTGGGCGGCAAAACCCTCGATTAGCCTTCAATCTCAAAATACTCACAAGCAAGCGGGGAAACGAGGCGGCGCGAAGCACTTAAGAGCCTTTTTCCTTAGGGTATATTTTATAATACCCGCCTTATACCCACCTTATAGTTCGTATTTTTCAAAATCGAGCTTCTCGAAAGTATTTATCTATTTTTGCCTTTTCTTTTTGTTTGAGATTCGAATACAATGATCGAGTGATGAAATCCCGAATCAAGGTTGTGTTTTCACACTTTTGGAGATATTGTATTTTGGTTGTGATACTTAATACAATATATTAATAATATTCACAAAGAAAAACCGAGAAAACCGATAATACGTGTTAAGGGAGTTCCACTTAACACAAATACTATTATGGATAGTATCAAAAACAAAATTTTCCAAATTAAATCACGACACACCTCCCCGGCAGCGGCGCCAAAAATGATTGCGGTAAATTACACCCCTTTCTTTGCCTTAGGAAAAACAAAGAGAAGAAACGTAAAGTAGCGGTAAGTATCGACGAGTGATTTAGGAAAACCACAAGTAATGACCCACAATCACTTAAAAGAGATGAAAAAGTTCGTTTCCCAAGGAGGTATGGTGTTGTGAATTAACTTGTATATATTTGAGATTAATATTAAGAAGATGGAATGACGGTTTCTTGGAAATTATACTATGACGTAAAAAACGAAAACGTAAAACCGTAGAAAAACCACTAAAATTAAAAATTATTAAAACCAAAAAAAAAAATCAAGAAAAAGATTAAAAAGACTAAAACAAGTCTAAAATAATATAAATAAAGACAAAAATCCAATAAAGATATTTTAAAACCTTTTATCAATTAAATAATTAATTTTAAATGCTAATTAAAGCCCTAAAATTAAATTTAATTAATTCAAATGTCAAAAATATGATTTTATTGAATAATTACTCAACTTATATTATTTTAAGACTAAAGAGTAATTTTCTAAAAATTAAAACCTATTAAAATTATTTTTAAAACTCTAAAAATGATTTAAAATAAATAAAAACTAATTAAACTTAAAATAATTATAAAAATAAATCTAAAAGTTATAAAAATAATCTAAAAATGGAAATAGTCCTAATCAATGACAAAGAACCTAGGAAAAATGAAAAAGAAAGAAAAATAAAATTTTGAAAATTAATTAATAAAATAATATTAAAACACTCCAAAAAAAATAAAAGTCACTAGTTGCGCCGCAACTAGTGGGGTCTTGCGCCGCAACTAGTGTAACGGGATCACCAAGATCAGCAGCTCTGCCAGTTGCGCCGCAACCTTCTGTCTTGCGCCGCAACTTGCAAAACGTGCCAGGTTTGTTGAACACTGATGGAACAGTGTGAGTGCACACTTTTTGGTGCCAAGAGGGCTTGGCAATGAGCTTGTTTGGAGATTACTTTTGGACAATTGGGCACCCTTGAGCTTATTGAAGCTCAAGGAGTCAAGTAACACACAAATAACAACAAGAATCAAAGATCAACAATCAAAGATCATGCACAAAGTTCATCACAAATCAAGCAAATTAGCAATATGCAGATTTTTAACACCCTTTTTACCTTTTAAACACTCCAAATCCACTCCAAACTTGATCAAATGATTACACAACAATAAAACAATCTATCTCAAACCTTAATCAAGTTGTCTAACATCTTTTAGCAACACAAATCAATGATTGTACCCTGCTTAAACCTGTTGCCAAACACCCTTTAAACTTTTTGAAAACCAATTTTAACACACTAAAATACTTCCAAAGGCTACCAAATTGATATCAAAGCTTCATAACATGTATATCAACTCACAATAACATCAAATCAACAGCTAAATCACACTTAAACACATAATCAAATAATATCATATAAACTAGCACTTTAATGAACTTTTTAAGGTAAAAGGAAGATACCTTAGGTTCTTACATCCAAGAACCTAGAGGATGAAAATCCTCCTCCAATCCAACCCGGGTTGGAGCTGAACTAAATCAACAAGCCTTCAACCTATTTGAACACAAAACAAGAAAACAACAAAATAATATAACAATATATATTTTTTTATGTTTCCTTTTTCTTCTTTCCAAAATACTTTCAAAACCTTTTTAATCTTCTTAAAATGTTTCTATAACACTTAAATCACCAACAAACATGAACCAAGAACACCAAAATACCTTTTGAGAAGATTTTACCAAAATCTCTCAAAATCTCAAAACCTTAAACAACTTTGAAAATCAAAGTTGCTTAACCAAATAAAAGTGGAACTCAGAATCAATCTCCTCACAACACACAAACTTTTAAAAACAATAAAAAAGGAATTACACTTGAATATTTCAAAAAACCAAACTTTTTATTTCTTTAAAAAGGAATTACATGTGAGAGACTAGAAACTGGAACAAGGGCTTCACACAAGTTGTGAGCTCCTTTTATAGAGTCCTAAGAAGATACTAGAAGGCTAAAAACATAAAACCCTAATCATAAGAAAATCCCAAATGTGCCCTTGAGTGCATTTTGTCCTCTCATTTGATCTTGGCCTTTAAATTTTGCTTTGTGAGCAAGCATATCATCTTGGACGTCCATTTTGCCACGTCACTAGTCTTGGAGGCTAAGGAATGATGTGATTGGTGGATTGGGGAATTGGGGGTTTGGTGCATATGAGTGGGATGCAGGTTTTTAGGAGTGGGAAGGGTTTTGGCATGTGTGAATTAAGTGTGTGCAAGTTTAATTGGGTTTTACCCAAGTAATTGTGGTGGTAATTTCTGGGAAGTAAAAAATGATGAACACTACCCATTTGATCCGAAAATAGGGGTGGGTTGGGTGTTAGGCGCATTTTTATTTAAATGTTTGGGAGTTGTCACTTTTGGTCCTTGTCTTTTGGAATTTTTGGCTTTTAAAGATTTTCAGCCTAAAATCTCCTTTCCTTTGTTAATATCTTCCATCAATTGACACTTTTGGCACAAACTTTCTCCAAAATGTTTCCAAGGACTTTTCTTGCTATTTTGAGTATTTCAAGGGCTGAACTTGGACAAAGTTGATCTTCAAAGGTCTTCAATGTCTCTTAAACTTCATGAGGGACCATAATTGGCAATTTGAATTTGTTGAGGGACCAATCTTGCCATTTCTTCAAAGTTGAAGGACCTTTTTGCAATTTTGACAAACTTAAGGGACCAAACTTGTAATTATTAATATACAAGGGTTTTAAGTGTCATTTCTTCAATAAATGATGATCAATCTTGTTTTGTCTTCAAGTCTTCAAGGGTATTTGATGAAAATTCCATGATTAGGGCCCGGTTCTTTGTACGGCTTCGTTTCTCGTGTCCGTTTTTCCTTGTATCTTGTGATCTTTTGTCTTTTTCACGATATCCATACCTAAAACACACAAGTAAACAAACACAAGCATATATATGGTATTTTATGACATTTTTGTGCATTTAAAGCCCGAAAAGAACGATGAGATCATGTATAAATGCCATCTCATCAGTAAACGATATGCAAAGTACTCGCGCATTGTTACCCTTGTTTTTTTATCTGTTTGTGTTTTGTCGGTGACACCATAATGGTATATGTTAGTCCAGTATCCATCTTCACCGTATGGAAACAACAATGGGTACTGTAGTGCAACATATGAAGGATGCAATTCACTGATTCTTTTTACTCCACCTTCGTGCATGTGAAGAATGATGTCCCTCTCCTTAGATGTTGAATGAAAGTCTCCTACGATTAAAGCAGCCACCTCAGAAGCCGTTGGTAGGTTATAATCTCTTCCGTCTCGTGTTCTTGTACCAATAATCCTCAACTTTAAGTTGTTGCTGTCTTCCATAGTTGTCAACCGTTCCTCAGCCATTCTAAATTGGGAAACTAAAGGGTTTATTGTGTCCAGCATGTCACGTAAATCAATTGTTAACTGGTGGTCTATGACATGGTTTTTGGAAGATGTTATTTTGTCGTCGCTGTAGTCATTAATTTAAAAGATATAATTAATATTTGTATCAATATTTTTTGATAATATAGTATAGTTGTATAAAATCTAGTTCTGATGTGAAAAACAATATTTGTATCATACCTGACACAATTGATCCTATTTTGTATCTCATTTTCTGTGTCGTAAATATAAAGCTGCGCAAACATTGGTTTTTGTCCTTCGTTTGGCAACAAAGTTCCCATTCTATGGTAATTTTCGCCTTGTATTATGTAACAATATGGACCTTGACCTTCAGTAACTGACATGTCTTGTTTGGCACCAAGCGACGTGAATGCAAACATTGAATTATAACGTCTGATATTGTCGTTGAAGGTATCGCTCTTTGGGTGGTCTCCGTTAATAAGATCCATCAATAATTTTGGTGGTTGTTTCACTTCGTTTGGTAGCTTTACTTTACCTCTCCCACAACAAAGTGAAAATGAGTTTGTAATTCCGTGTGTGTTTCCTATCATACTTTCTGCGTGCCACAATAGTGCGTCGCAAGATTCACATTTGAAAACGAGATCTCCATGATCTAAGTATTCTGTAATTTTAAAATTTAAATAGTGTTAGCGATTAGTAAATAATATGTTTTAGAATAAAAGTAATCTGGCTGTTGAGATTTTATACCGTTAGATATTCCAACAAACAAATCGTTGCCCATTCTTTGTTGCTCTTTCATCCTTTCAGATTTGCGTGTAGGAGGGTCGTTGTCTGTGTAATATTGAGATATGTTAATAATATTATATCAACAAAGATTTTAGCTCACAATAAATAAATTAAGAAGTTTTTGTAGTGTACTTACAAATTTTGTTTTTGCTCTTGGGGGGGCGTCCAGCCTTTCGAAGGGCTATGTCGGATATTCCACTTGTTGAGGCTTTAACAATAATGAATATATATATATTGTCTTTAATGAAATGTAAATGTATAACATAGTACTATAAAAGATGTTTAAAATATTTACTTCCGTTATGCAAAAAACTTACATGGTTCTTTTGGAGGTCTTCCTTTAAGTTGAGGAAGTTGTGCAGTATTTGTTTCTTCTATATATGTTAGAAATTTAAACAACAAAGCTATTAGGATTTATTTTAGCGTGTATATAATTTGAATATTGGTAGATGTATAATTTATTTTGCTTGTCTTACGTGTTTTGTTTTGTATCTTTCGAGGACGACCCCTCACTCGAAGTGCTATGTCTTCAATTTCTTTTTGTGAACCTTATTTAGCAATTATGATAAATTATTAGGAAAAAAACATATTAGAGTTACAACAATTTATTAAAAAATTACTTGGTAAATATGGTCAGCTTACTTGTTTGTGTAAGAGCATCTATACACCTTTTCTTATTGTTTGTTTCATTATTGAACATCAATTCATGATGTTCTCCTGTAGAATGGGTTTCTACGATTTTCTGATTAGATGCCATGTTTTGAAAAACAATGTCATTCATATGTGCTTGTGATTCAGTATAACTCTTTGCTGCATGACAATGATAATTTAGTTTAAATACATATCATAGTGAAATAAATAATCATATAATTAACAGAATAAAAACAATCATACAATTAACAAAATATAAACAATCATGAGATGTTAAATGTATTAACTTCCTTTATGTCTAACCTGGTACTTTTGGAGGTCTTTCTTTAGTTTGAGGGAGTTTTCCTGTTACAAATTTAAGCAACAAAGATATTAGGATTTTTATTTAGCATGTATATGATTTAAATATTAGTAGATGGTAAATGTATTAACTTGCATTATGCTCAATACTAACCTTGTACTTTTGGAGGTCTTTCTTTACTTTGAGGAGGTTTTGCATTATTTATAGCTGTTACAAATTTAAGCAACAAAGATATTCGGATTGAATTTAGCGTATATATGATTTTAATATTGGTAGTAGAGTAAATATTTGAGTGCACTCTTACGTATTTGGTTTTCTATCTTTCGAGGACGACCCCTCACTCGAAGTGCTATGTCTGGTATTTCTTTTGGTGCACCTTATTTATCAATTATGAGATATTAAAAGAAAAAAAGCACATATTAGAGTAAAACAATTTATATAAAATTAGTTGATAAATGTGTGGAGCTTACTTGTTTGTGTGAGAGCATCTATACACCTTTTCTTATTGTTTGTTTCATTAGTGAACATCAATTGTTGATGTTCTCTTGTATAATGGGTGCCAATGGTATTCTGATTAGATGCCAGGTTTTGGAAAACAACACCCTTCATATGTGTATGTGATTCAGTATGAATGTTTTCTGCATGACAATGACAATTTTGTTAAAAAATATATCATAAAGAAATCAGGAATCATATAATCAACAAAGTTTAAAAGATCATATAATCAACAAACTGTTTAAATGGCAGTGTTTGGATTAACTTTAACTAATAGCTTATGAGAAAATACAATTGTCGAAGATGGTTGCATTTGCTGATTCTTTTAATATAACTATGGACAAAAGTTGTTATGAAATTTTTATCTAATGATTGATTTTCCATGTTTACGATATATATTTTATCATAAATATTTTGTTGTGTGCTGAAAACAAAATATATATTTTGTTTTATATTTATCATAAATAATTTATATTATTTTTACAGTAAAGGTTACCTCATATTATATAAGATTTTAAGATAATGTTGAGGTTGTGTTTTGATAAACATAATATTTTTTTTATATTTATCATTAATATTTAATGAAAAGATTACCTCATTTTATTATTTTTTTTCTAAGTTTATTCATGAACAATATTAATTTACTTTGAGAATATTGTAACTTTCTTCAGTCAAATATTCTTTAATAATGTTTTTTTTCTTCGCAATATTATAGTTAGATATGTTATGATGCAATCATAACAAATTTGTTTTTATAACACAGTTTATAAACACAAAATGTTATGAAAAACAAACATTGAATAAAAATTAATATTTAAATTAGTAAACATAATACCAAAGTCATTAGAAGTTTATAGAAAATAAGTAAATCCTTATGAAAAAAACATTATTAATTAAACACTATCTAGCATCAAAACTCGTCATCACTGTCTGTTGAATAATAGTCTGTTGAGCCGTCATTGATAAAGTTGTTGTCATCATCACCATCTGATATGGATCCGACACTGTAGATGTCGGAATTGTATAAATCTTCCCCAGCCTCATCGTCAAACGGGTTGTTTCCATCTGATATTGATCCGACACTGTACATGTCGGGGTCGTATAAATCTACACCAGCCTCATCCTCAAATTGGTTGTTAAGATTTTTCATGTGTTTGGTCAGATTGTCATTATCGCTTCTATTATACCACGTTTCCTCTTCCACCTTGGTTTGGTTGTTATCAAGTTCATCATCTGTATCTTCGTTAAAGATATTTTTCTTTGATTGTTTGTTTTTTGGGTTTTTTTTTGTTTTTTTTGTTCGTTTAAAAATAAGAGGTTCTTCATCGTCAATTTCCTGCATTTTTAGGGGGAAAACATTACAGAATGTTGTAATTTATATATCTTTATAAAAAATTACTTTTTGTTTTAAAGGTATTACCATTCTTCCAGCATTCTTGATTGGATGCTTGGTTTTTTTTTATTAACCAATTTGGTTGTCTTCTCATGATCTGATGGAATACCATCACTAAGTTTGTTGTTTACGTGGTAACCATTTTTTGTCAATCGTCGACGTTTGTTGGTAGTAGGAATAGGTTTCATATTTTTATTAAAAGATCAACTATAAACCAAACATAAAAGATTAGCTTTACATGTGGGTAATTGTAAACAAATATAAAGCATATTAATTGTACCTTTTCATCATCTGATATATCAATGATTGATATCTCTTTTTGGAATTCTTTGTCCATCAGTGTTATAGTTTCTGTTTGTTAATTCTCCCATGTGTTAGTATTATTTTTTACATAAAACAAATAACACTAAATTTATATGATTAAAGATGTTAGCATTGATTTAGAGTGAAATTTGTTTTACATATCAATCATAACATAAGAAGATAACTGATTATAAAATTCATTGAAAAAGTCAAAGTACCTGGTGTGTGACTCTCCTTGCTTGGCATAAGCATTCCTGTGTTTCTCTTTTGAGTTGATTTTAAAAGTGTTTTTGATTTTCTTTCTGGTTGCATGTTTGATTACGTTTTAGAGTAGGAATCAATGCTTCATTGAAGAGTTTATATAGAGTCATTGTTTCCTGGCACTTATGAAATTCGTTTTTTTGGATATGTATGTATTTTTAGTCATGATTTATCTTTTAACAGAATAATATACGAACATAAAGATAATAATTAAATTATATTGTTAGTCATGATTTCCTGGCACTTGTGAAATTCGTTTTTTAGATATGCATGTATTTTTAGTCATGATTTATTTTTTAACAGAATAATATACAAACATAAAGATAATAATAATAAAATTATATTGTTAGTCTTTCTAGAGAATATGTTTTTTTGGATATGCATGTATTTTTAGTCATGATTTATCTTTTAACAGAATAATATAGAAACATAAAGATAATAATTAAATTATATTGTTAGTCATGATTTCCTGGCACTTGTGAAATTCGTTTTTTAGATATGCATGTATTTTTAGTCATGATTTGTTTTTTAACAGAATAATATACAAACATAAAGATAATAATAATAAAATTATATTGTTAGTCTTTCCAGAGAATATATTCTACAAATATATGTTTATTTTCCAAATATAATTTTTAAAAACAAATATAAATGTATGAATATATGGTAATATCTTTGAACTTCATTTATATTACAGAGTTGTTTTATATAAATTTGTATTTAAAGATAAACTCCGTTAAAACAGAAATGAAGCCATAAAATTTAATCCACAAAAAGAGAGCTATGGGCTTTGTGTGTTTTTTCATTGAATGCACTCAGGATCAATTCCGGTGCAACATAACTGTAGTTTTACGTAACAATACATTTGTGGTGTTGAATATGTAGGTTAATACTATTGTAAATATGAGTTAATCATATTCGTACCTCACATATGTTGGATAAAATAGGTTGTAGCTATTGAATGTAGATGCATGATGTATCGGTGACTAAAGTATGCCTAAAGAAATAAATATGAGCAGAAATGTCACCTGAAACACAATTGATTATGTAAGTCTTGCCACCTCTTAATTATTAGTGTATAAGCCTGACTTGGTTAAATATTCTGAAACTTGTGTGCATACCTTATCACCACATTGAGTAGGTTCAACAATACTGTGTCATACATGGAAGCACTGTATATTCACACGTGGAATGCTTCGACTGCTATTCAGTCAAAACCTCTTCAACACAAAGAGGGTTATTCCTATCTCCATCGCTCAAGGTTACCTAAAACAATGAAGTTCAACAATGTCAATATTACATACCTTGTATTAGAACTACATATCATGCATTCTGGACAAAAGATTATAATATTTTATTGTTGTATGTGTGATAAAAAGGTTCCCTAGGGTCAATTGGGTAATTAGTTAAGGTTAGGACAGGTCATATTTAAAATATGTGGGTCAGTCGGGTCGAGCAATAGGTCACTTCAACTAACGGGTCAAATAGTATGCTGAATAGGTAATTTCAAAACGTTAATAGCTCAAATTTTGGCCATTGTACTTGTGAAAAGTTAATTGGAAAATCCATGAAAGTGTACCATAAAGTTGTATATGAATGTATAATTTAGAAGCACCCAATTGTTAGCACTTGTCATGTTCAAAGTCTCCGATATCAGGAACACCAAGCTTCTTGAACACCCAAGGTAATATTTGCATTATGAATGCACTGCAATCAAGTATCAAGTATATGTAAGTTTTACGATGGTAACTGAATAGCATACCTCTCAAACATGTGCGTCGGTTTTCAGATGTGCAATATCATCATCAATTCCATTTTGACAACATATACCACATTTTAATGCATTTTTCTTTCTTCAAATCGGGTTAACTATAGTACATGTCTTCATTCTTTCAAGTTTGCCTCAACCTCATTATATACCCATTTTTATTCTTGCAGTAATCTTTAGCATCGTTCGGACCATTCTTTTCTTATTTTTAAGGCCAACTCCATAAATCAAGAGTACAACATGATTAGGTTAGCCTTTTTTTAATTATATTATCAATTAGGTTAATTATCAGATTCATATTATTTGTTTACACATTTGATGCAATTTGCAGGATGACCTGACTTCTGTCTTCTTTTTGCCGATATGATACTGATGAAAAAAATTAAACCTGTAAGTGTTTCATAGCCTGACAATTATTTTCTAGAATAATAGAGAAAACCAATACAAAACAGATGTACTATTACAAAAAAATAATCTTAATAATGGTCCAAAATCCAATTTATTCAGCATAAAAAAAAGGATGAAATATCGTCATAAACAAAATCATGAAAGAAACAAAAACTTGATTGTTTAATACTTTGATAAAAATAAAATAGTCTAGATAAATATGAATGAGATGCATTGTTGATCACATTCAAGGGTCTTTTTCCATCTTGACTGTGACTACTTTCTTGGTGGTACTTGAATCTTCATCTTCATCTTCTGTTTCGTAATCTGATAAATCAATGAAAACATATGGTTGTTCCTTTTCACTTTCCAATGCTTTGCCATTAGTTGGTATCTCCTGATTGTTGTCAATGGATGGTGGCGTTGATTCATCTATATTATTCTGTAATATTTAACAAAAAATGTTAAAACAAACATATGTTTTATTATTAACCATACATGTTTGTTAGCACATGAGAAGGTATATGTAATACCTTATTCATATCAGTTAATGAATCAATGTTATCTTCTGCTACATCCTATAAGAATAAGTAAAACGTTTTTAAAAAAGTTATAATTTCTTAAAATGCCCGGCCATAAAAAATTTAATGTGAATACCTCATTAGCTTCACTCAACGGATTTGTAACATCAACTTCAGCATTCTACAATGTTTAATAGAGAAAATATTAACAAAATATTATGTTATTTTGAAACATGCATTGTTTCTTAACATATATTAAAACTATGTGTATAATACCTCATTCTCCTCAATGAAGTCACTTGTATAATCTTCATCATCTGTAATCTGTAATTTTTTAAAAGAAATAATTAAGAATATAACTTATAACAAATGAATGAATAAATAGTAAACGTTTTTAATAATTGCTTTAATTTAACCTCATCATCAAGGAATCCACTCTTAAAGTAGTCGATTATTTCGGCATCTTCAGAAACCTTTTCAGCTGAATAGACATGGCTATTATTCTTATGATTAGATACCGAATACGTAACTTTAAACAAATATTGTTTTCCAATTATCTGATTAAGTTCCTCAGGAAAATACTCATCAGTATCCATGCCTTGATCTTCCATAATCTCCCAAGCTGATAACTTGACCATCTTATGAACATTGTTATCGAAAATAACAACTTGTGCTGTACCAGTCTCATCAAAGATGCGGATAATTATCTTGAACCTATGAATGTATCATAATTAGATATATAACAATATAACTATAACAATATAATTTTAGAGTTTTTTATACTAATTCTCATGAACTATTTAAATACACTTAAATTTATACCTAGATACAACTGCATATGTTTCTCCATGTCTTTTGCACTCCCATGGTTGTTTGTTATTTCTTGAAGAAGATGACCCTTTTGACGGAACTGCATAGACCTTGGTGTTGCATGTTTTACACGCAGTATAAACCCATCCACTTTCATATTGTATGCTATGAATTGTTGCATAAACAACACAATGTGTTCCCTGTGTTCAAATAAACACTTTTAGGGAGCACTTTTTATTTTACAACTTAAAACTTAATTTTAATATAAAAAATAAATTCATACCGGTTCAATGTTGTGAATCCCTCCAACCATTCTCTTTACACTGCCTTGCATAAACTCTGAAGGAGACAAAACGCGTGTCTCCTCAGTGTGGGGTTGAATTCTGAACTCACTTGCATCATATCCATTTTGGGACTCATAGCTGTTGTTTTTTTAAAACCAATAGTGTTTCAATTAAAAGGATAAGTATAATTAAATCATACAAATCATTAGAAAACAATATATCTTTTAACTAACCTCTTTCGAAAAGACAAGAATGGAGGATAATCTTTGTTAATGTAAATTCTTGTTCCAAACAAAGCATTGTGTATTACTGGTTTTCCTGCATTGTATATTTGTGGTATAGTTTTAAGTAAAGGTAACATAATAAAATAGAATACAAAGTGGGTTAAAACAATGTAAAACTTACCATTCCAATATTTAACCTTTCCAAACATGAACATGATGTCCAAATGGTTGATTTCATCAAGCTTGTCAGCGTATTCGTTCCACATGGTTGCAAATTTGTCCCAGAAAGTACATTCAATCTGTAAAGATCTACAAAATAAGTGGACAATATATGTTAGACGTATATCACATTTTATATTTTTAAATAACAAATCCTGAATATTATAGTTACTGTGCGTCTTCAATGACAACTGATCTGCGAATCTTAGAATAACCATATCCGTTGATAGATATAATATTCCCGTTAGCTACAACCGTACCAATAACATCTGCAATGTAAAAAAAATGAAAAAAATAAATAATAAATAAGTTTGTTGTACTTTTATATAGAGGTTAAGTTAGAATACATACCAACACAATCATGCTCGTGGTACACGTTTTTTGGGTCTAAAAGACGCGTAAATGGTTCATTAAAACCTGGGACACTCACTCTCACCACTTTCACTTTCTTGTGGTGTTAGACCTGTAATTTGGTTGTCATATTGTGGACCAGCGGAGATATAATTGTTCATTAGTTTTTAACTTATTATCAACAAAATTTAAAAAAAAATATTTTAAAATTGATATTGGTTAACAATACCTGATAAAGAACTCTGAATACTCCTTTTTGCAGGGGGTTTATTTTCTTGTGACTTAAGACCAACAGATGGAGAGGAATGCTTTTGTTCAAGGGCACCTCCTGCAATTTTAAGGTACGATTAATATTCATTAATGGTAAAAAGTTAAGTTGCAATTTTTTATAGTACAATCAGTTTTTAGGACAACGAAACCGAGCACGAATGACACCAAACCAACGGCCATCTAAAATAGACTTGAGCAGCCAAACTTATTTTGAGTGTATGAATGTCGCCAACTGATGCTCAATAATGTAGTGGTCAATAAGTTTTAAGGATCAGCCTGTTCGTGTTTTTACAGTATATGCTTTTGTTCAGGTAAACACATCATATAAACAATGTACCTACCATAAAGTTAGTTAAATCATACAAAACATTAAGCATAGTAGTAGGCTGTATAGATATATATGCAGCCACTTCAATAGGAGGACCCATTGCATTTGATTTTTGCTAATTCCAATAAGCTACAGGAAGAGCTTCCTACTTTTGTACCTACCATAAAGTTAGTTAAATCATACAAAACATTAAGCATAGTAGTAGGCTGTATAGATATATATGCAACCACTTCAATAGGAGGACCCATTGCATTTGATTTTTGTTAATTCCAATAAGCTACAGGAAGAGCTTCCTACTTAAACAAAGAGTGTATATCGAAGACTATATGTTCCCTGATCATATAAATAAAATCATAAAGAGCGATAATAACACTGCTAAAAAAGGTGAGGAGCTATGTGTTTTTCGAATGTATGAATTCATAATCTGAATGAAGAAAACAGTGAAACATGCAAACTTAGATAAAAATTAAATTATTTAATTAAAATTAACAATATAGATGAATCTTTGATTACACTGTTTATTGTTTAATAAACACAAAAACGACATATTAATTTTTTTTAATATTTTTCTTTTTTGGAAAAAGTTATATAATACACGATGAGAACATATTATTTTTAAAAATTATATTTTTCCTTTTTTAAAAAATGGTTCTAATAACGAAAATTGTTTTAAACAGATTTTTTTTAAAAGAATAAGGACAGATTGTGCATATATATATATTAATTTGAACATGATAACACAAAAAGGAGTTTGGCATAGTGGTTAATTACATTTGAACCTTATAACCCATTACCTATGGGTACATAGTTCGAACCCTACATAGGGTGTTTTAAAAAACATTTTTTACATCGAAAATTTTAAACAAAGTATTTAAAAACGAAAAATTAAAAAAATTCGAAAATATTAGAAAAAACAAAAAACTAAAAGTGAGGAAAAAATAAAGGTGACATGGCATTAAAAACTGCTTAGGTGGCAATTCCCTCCTGTTATATATAATGTAGAGATATAAATATATATAAATATATATATTTATATATATTATATATATATATATATATATATATATATATATATATATATATATATATATATATATATATATATATATATATATATATATATATATATATATATATATATATATATATATATATTATATATATATATATATATATATATATATATATATATATATATATATATATATATATATATATATATATATATATATATATATATATATATATATATATATATATATATATATATATATATATATATATATATATATATATATATATATATATATATATATATATATATATATATATATATATATATATATATATATATATATATATATATATATATATATATATATATATATATATATATATATATATATATATATATATATATATATATATATATATATATATATATATATATATATATATATATATATATATATATATATATATATATATATATATATATATATATATATATATATATATATATATATATATATATATATATATATATATATATATATATATATATATATATATGTGTGTGTGTGTGTGTGTGTGTGTACTAGTTGCAAAACCCGCCCGATGGGCGGGTTCGCTTCATATTATTATTTGACAAAGTCTAAAATGACGTAATTAATTAATGGATAATGAAAGTTTTGTTAAACACAAAATGGAAAAAATAAAAAGTAAATGAAAGTGTTCAGGTAATTATGAAAAAACTTAAATGAGCCCGTAAGTGTAATTGTGACCACACTTGCAAACGATTTAACAAACGACATGAATAGAGATGATACTCTAGTTTTAGGTTCAAAGAAATATAGTATCAATTAAACTATCAACAAAATAGAAATCATGATTTCAAAACACATGCAAAACAAACCTATTCAACATGAGCTAAGTTTAGTTATGTAATACCTTATCAATAAACACTTTAGGCGTTTAAAGTAACACCTCTTGTTACCAAATGTATGATAACAAACTACATCATTTATGTGAAATCTAAAATGATAAAAAAAAGCATATATCATAATTACAACTTAAATATATATACACCACTTAGAGACTACAATTATATGTGACTCAATTGTAGATAGAGACACACTAAATCTAAAAATAGAGAGAAAGTTACTAATCTACACCGACTTTATGGCTGACTGGGCTTTTGATTTGATCAAAGCATAGAAGCCCTTCTTGTTATCCAAAAGCAAAACTCGATCAAATCGGTCGTGCTCTTGCCCTGGAACGTCGAATGAAATAGGTGTGGTCAGGTTCTTTTTGGTCACGTAATGATCCCACATATATTGAGAGTATAGACATCATTGCATGCTCTTTCTTGTAAGTCTAATCTAACTTTGACGTTTCCAGATGCATAATACATAGTAGATATGATGTTCATACCTTATGTCCATCATTTTCAGCCAATGTCATGGGTATTATCAACGCTAGGCGATATTGCTCTAATAACTTTTACCATCCCAAGACTATACAATGTTGTAAACGCTAGCCAATGGGAGGGCACGCAGTATGAACATCGTTTATAATATTTAAATTAAATAAAATTATCGTAAACATATCAAATTATTTATATGAAAAAAAAAATCAAAGTTTATCAAATATGAGAAAATAAAAAGTTAGAAAGTGGTTAATGCTATGTTTTAGACTCAAATGCAAAAGTAAACTAAGTTCATATCGTTGGAATTTTGGTCCAACTTAATTCGGAAAACTCATCTTCTTTTGATGTTTGTGATTACTCACTATGTCAATGGACTACCATAAGTATGTTTAATATCCCTATGTAAGTTTTTTTATAGATAAGTTCTCAATGAGAAGCAAGTATTACTTTTTATCATCCCTTTTAATAAACTAAACTACAGTGTGTTTGTGTTTTTTATGTTCGTATATTGTAACCCGTTCTTTTGTGTTTTTTCCACTATACATCTACAATTTACCATAAACAGTAGCAAACTTCTTATTTCCCTTCACATGTAGGAATTGTAGATACCGTCCAAAATTGGAAACATATGTAAACTTCAAGTATATTTATATTTTGTGTTGATATATATGTAAACTATATCAAACTTGTAGTTTGAGGTTTGCTACAGAGCCTGCATATAATTATAATACAAAAAAGAATAAATTAAACCACTGAAGCATATGATAAAACTTGTCAATTATTTATAACACGGTTTGAAGGGCCACTAACACTTAAAGATGGTTAATAAGAGACTACAATCTCCTTACATTTTCAAGACTCAGAATTCATGGTGTCCATTGTTTAGGTTTGATTCACGAAAACTCGAAATTGAATCAAATCAGATCTAAATTAGAACCGAACCGAAATAGAATTCGGGTTGCAGGTCATAACCGAACCGAATCAAACTACAAATATGGTTTTCGGATTGGATATGGGTTTGACAATATGACCCAAAAACCGAACCGAAAAACAAAGTTATACAAACATATATATTTTTTATATTTATATATATAAAATAATTATTAAAATTTAATCTTAATATAAGAATACAACTTTTATACTTGGAATAATTTTATTTTGCTAAATATTTAAATAATTATGTATTTAAAAAATATTGGATAATTCGAATAATTCGGGTCAACTCGAAAACCAAACCAAATTCAAATTCGGTTTCCAGTTTAACCTATAAAAAATTAACCGAACAAACCGAACACCCGAGAAACGAACCGAAAAACACCCCTACTCACAATGTTTTTCCTTATAAGTTATAACTCATACTATACCCTCATGACGCACGAGGATAACTGACTAAGTCCACCTAGTTGAGTTTTGTCAAGTAAACCGAATTTGGTAGTACATATAATGAAATACCTTTACCCACCGTAAAATATGTGTGTCATTTTCATTGATGTGAATGCAATATCCTAAATGATAAAATATCATGAGTTCAAAATACAAAACCTTCCTTTCAAGCAAACCAGGATCAACAATTAAGCAAACATCATTTTATTAGCATTACATAAGACACTTGGTTAAACCAAAATTGTTTGGTCAATGTAGTGATACCCATTACTCCATTAGGTGCTAAGACAAAAACTTTTCAATGTTTGACCACTTAATCGACTGAAAGCAGAACAAAGTAACAAACATTGAAGCCAATATATTCAGCTTGTGAGGTTATTGACGTGAGATCATGAATTCAAATAAGCCATAGCTCATAAGTTAAACAAAATAGCTTAATACAACACCACCTGAATTTGAACCTGCGAAACCGATAAAGCTTTTTTTCATTTCAACATGATATAAAAACAACATACATTGAGTTACCATATGGTATGCAGAGAAAATAAATCAACTACAGTCTCACACGAGTGCTCCAATTTTCTGAACATCAGCTCTAAATGCACAATAAAATGTTAATACTTGGAGCACTCCACTGTCAGTTAACAAATTAATCACAAACATGCCATGGTTACATCTTACATACTATTGGAATTGTATTGAATGTTCGGCATAGGTGTTTCAGTGTTTTTCTTTTTCTTTGATTTTGAAATCCTTTGTGACTGCCTTTGTAAAAGAACACAAATAGGGTCACAAAAAATAGTCCGACGACCTACTTTATCGACTATCAGTAGTAATAAAGATTGATAAAAGGTGTTGCTTAAACCTACTAGTCCTGTCACAACTGTTGACATAATCTAAGCACTTTCACTACTTGAATATCAGTATTCAGTAGTAGAGGTGATGCTATTGTTATAACCAACCTTAAGCACTTTAATATGCGGGATCCAAAATGTTTGTAAATAACTTTTGTGTTGGATATGATTAAGAAAACACTACTGACATCCTTCCTTTTTTTCTTCCATTTGACCCGTCAGGAGTTTTGCATAACTTGAAATGACCCGTTTATATCCCAGACCTGTACATTATCTATTTAATAGGAAGTTCCTATTATTAGGAAGTCCTATATTAGTTAGAATGTGTTCACTATCTCCATCTTTTGTAAGAATGTGTATTAGTCACCTGCACGATGGGTGATCAAGTTCTACATAAATGGGCAAAAGCCATACGCTAAGTATAAAAATAGCTGTTAGTTCTAAAACTGATGACTCTGACTGGTTGACCAATTATTTCAAAATAAAACTTGAATTGACCATTTTATTAGAAAACCTGATATGACGATAATTACGCATGCGGAGTTCTAGAGAAAGATCGGTGCTGATTCTTCTTCCTGTAAGGATGACGGATTAGCACTCCCTGCTCGAACAACATCATTTAACAACTTTCATGAACAACTTTGACCATTATAAGCCATTTATCATCAAATGTGACATAATGTACAAATTCTTATGTATACATATAACATTGCAGATAGACCTAATTTCCTAACCAGCGGTCTATAATTGAAAAAGACGTACCTTTGAGTGGCTTAATACATTTTTCTAATGATTCTTTTCACAACCCATTGTGGTGATTATTAGCTACTTCTCGAAAGGTGCTCTACGGATGTCTGATGCATTGAGCTGAGCTGCGAAAGCTGCTGCAGATTTGGGTACTGACGGGGTTAGTAAGTGATGTAATGGGTTTACTTTAGGTGTCATTGAAACTCGTCTCTTATAGAAAAGTTATATCCTGATAGAGATAAAAGTACATATGATCATCATAATATTTCATATGAAATATTATGAGAAATTTCTTGTGAGATTGCTAGAGCTCTAGAAGAATGTGTTTTCGGTTTTACAACATGGATTTTCTGACATGACACATTCGATATGTTATCTAGTCAATTCCTTTTATGTCGAAGCTATTCTCTATGTTTTTAAGAATTCAAGCTCCTTTTTGGACTTGAATGCTATAAAAGCTAGAATGACTTCCAACCTATTTGATCATATTTCCCCTCAAAAATTTGTTCAATCTAGAACTACATCACTTGGCCTGTTCATTGTGCCACTTTTAATAGGCTCACTTTAATTTTATAAAATAGGGCTAATTTTATTTAAATATATATTGGACGGGTCATTTTATTCAAATGGATCATGCGTGTCGTTGTATTCAAACGGTATTGTACAAACTATAAAGCAAGTTCAGGAATTGATATATTACTTGGGACAAGGTAGAAGGTGCCCATAGAATGCATATAGCCACTAAGAGGGAATAGGCAAGCAGTGACCAGAAAGCGGGAATAATCCAGTGGATACGCCATAGCTCACTTATCGGGTCAGTTGCATTAAACTAAAGTTGCATCCCTTAATATTAGAGTGTAAAAATATTATCAAAAATAAAGAAAATCTGAAAACACAAAAATAATCCCACCACTAAACAGTACCTCATAGCCAATCCCAATAATAGATAAGAGCACAAAGAGTGTCATAAGAAACGTAGATAGTAAAAGCCCTTAGTGATTGTTAATGTCATTACAATCGGAGATATTAACAGCCTACAAAAACCAAATCTTACTCAGATCCAAACACCCCATGCTACAAGTTGCAGCAATATCCAAACACCCCTGCTGCAAGTTGCAACAATATCCCAACACCCCCAGTTGTTGTTGTAGGCTGCAGTCATATCCAAAAACCCCTCACTTCAATATTACCAAACATAATAAAATATAATGATTATACATAATTTATTGCACTACAGTTTACTTGAGGTGTAATAATAAAAAGTAAAAAGTGTAAAACCTTACAGTTTACTTCAGACGTAATCTTACAGTTTCATTATTAGTACATTGGATGAGTACTGCCTCATAGACGACAAAGTTTCTTTGCAGCTTATTACATATTTTACGAAGTGGGTATCCTGCAAGATCCATTAAGGATACCATTTTTAGCAAGTTTAAGTACTTTTAACAGGAACTAAGTACTTTTTTTATCAGCAACTACATATTTTATTTAAGCTTATCAAGGCACAAAACATGTAAAAACAGCGCAAGGACAGAAAAAAACTCAACCTCAGGAGAACCAACAACAGCAATTGCATATTTGATACTCACCATCTGTCGTGCAAAAGACAGGGATGGAGACATTTGGGCGTGCATCATCATCACAAACATAGGTAGTAAGATTCCTTGAGTTAGCTTTAAGGTGCACTTTAGAGAGCTACCCTGATTCTCCTCCTGGTTTCTCTTCCTATTGTCAAAGCAAGAAGCCTCGTCACTTTTGACAAGATATAATTTCCTACACATACATAAATAAATATGAATATATCATTCTATTACAAAGTTGAATGACAGAAAAGCTTAGGCATTTACGTAATTTGAAACTTTCGAGTTTAAATAGGACAATGAGTAGCAAACCCGAAAGATTATGTATCAATCTTGTGCATCCTTTGTGGTCCAGCTTTTGCTGCTCCAACCTCCATGCTATTAGATTTCCATATAAAATCTATAGGCTAAATTGGTACTTAAAGAACAAAAACTTGGCATTGACTTACTACGTTTTTTACTAAGATTTTTTAGAGAAAAAAATTGGAAGTTCATCGCTTAGACCAGGAATTGCCAGAAAAATGAAAGTTCAAAGCCATTATACATGAGGCTTAGACAGGGGTACCTTTCAAGGTAAACCGAATACACACGCCATGGCTGCAACCGCGAGAGGTTGACCCGCCAAGATACGTGGAGTCTCGGATTAACCCGGACCGTTAAAGGTCATCACAGCCTGAACAACTGTGTTGGGCTCAGATTTGCGTTTATGGAATGGGAAAAAAGGCTGTGACCCGTCATGGCTGCAAGCATGACGACATGCTGCCCCGCCAAGAAACGGGATGATTTCACCCATCACGACCCAGAAACCAAAAATGCAATAATGTCATCATCGCCCATAGAAACTCACTCGATCATATGAAAAAGGTGATGCCTGAAAGCACAAACACATGCTGCCCGGGAAAGACACGGGTCGATCTTACCCATCACGATCCACAAATGCAATCATAAACATGTTCAAACCATAAATATTAATATACTGCTTATTTTCTCACAATGAGAACCCCACATTGATGCAAACATGTGCTCGTGCTGTCCCACAAAGATGTAAATTATATTATAACTTTAATAAGAAAAAAACACCGAACATAAGCAACATACAATAAGAGACACAAATAGATTAAAAAACACTAAGTAATCAGAAGCTTGAAACATGACAACATTGTACCTTCTGTTGGATGGATTTTCCTGATCTAGGTACAATACCGATGCATCCTGGCTTGTGGATGTATCCAGACATGATTCTGATCTTGTAACATATCCAAGCTTGATGATACCTGGGAAGTTGGGACTAATCAACCGTGTTTTTTATTGGCGCAGAAGAGCAGCCTTTACCACACCTATAATTAAAACAGTGAATAAATCAAAACCCTAAATAGATGATTTTTATTCAAAAAATCGATAGATCATATAACAAGATCATAAACTAAATTTTGTTTAAAATTTGTGTTCCAAGTTATAAAAGAACACAATAGATGATTTGTTTTGAAATTTGGAGTCATTCTTTGCTCTGTTTTATTCTTTTATGGGCCGAATGCATCATCTAGGATGATGAATACATGTGCATTATTATAACCTGGAACACAAATTTGAAACAAAGATGGTATACTTATGTAAATTGAATTAAATAAATAGCAAAGCTTGATGAAGATTATAGATTCAATATTCTTATCAAAAACCCTAATTTAAATCTTTATCTTGAATCGTTACCATGAAT
>JANFOE010003258.1:0-16840 GCA_025667525.1 Glebionis coronaria | reverse complement strand
TATATATATATATATATACTATATATATATAGAATATATCTATATATATTTATATATATATAGAATTTATATATATATATATATATATATATATATATATATATATATATATATATATATATATATATTATATATATTATACTATTAATATATATATATATATATATATATATATATATATATATATATATATATAATATATATATATATATATATATATATATATATATATATATATATATATATATATATATATATATATATATATATATATATATATATATATATATATATATATATATATATATATATATATATATATATATATATATATATATATATATATATATATATATATGTATATATATATATATATATATATATATATATATATATATATATATATATATATATATATATATATATATATATATATATATATATATATATATATATATATATATATATATATATATATATATATATATATATATATATATATATATATATATATATATATATATATATATATATATATATATATATATAATATATATATATATATATATTATATATATATATATATATATATATATATATATATATATATATATATATATATATATATATATATATATATATATATATATATATATATATATATATATATATATATATATATATATATATATATATATATATATATATATATATATATATATATATATATATATATATTATATATATATATATATATATATATATATATATATATATATATATATATATATATATATATATATATATATATATATATATATATATATATATATATATATATATATATATATATATATATATATATATATCTAATATATATATATATATTATATATATATATATATATATAAAGAGATGGGATGAATAGAAAACTTAATCTCAATAGAAAACATAGAAAACCTTCTCCTAACCGTTGGATCAAAAAGCCTTTTCTTTTTATTTTTCACAAAATAAAGCCGTATGGACAGAAGTAAATTTATGGGTTACACTTTCAAACTTTAAGGTTATGTTGACCTCAACTTCAATATTCATATTAATGCCTATTTTTTCTTTCTCAATCGTTTTCTCCCTCTTATTTCCCCACCATATCCGCCCCCTTCACTACCGTGCACCACCATTCCAGATCGTTCATCATCATCCCTAACAATCGTTCCCACCATTCACCACAATTTCTCGCACCATCGTTCACCATTTTTCTTCACCAATCTGTTCCAGTGCGTAGTCAGATCATCATTTAAGTTGGAAAGTAAGGTTTGTTTTAATAGTTTTTACTGTTATCGTCAATTAGTATTGATTGTATACTGAATAATTTGTTCGGTTTTTGTTGATCTAAATATGATGTAGAAAAATATCGAGATTATAATAGGTACAAAATCGTGCTAAGTAGGCAGCACACAAGGTGTTTGATTAAATGTGTCAACCAAGTTTTGTACTTGTGATTAACTAATTTATACCATATTTGCTATAACGAAATTATATGAACATTTTGGTGGCATAAATTAGTTTCAGTGACTTGTCCCGACTAACCAATTATTGATGAGCCGGTCTGCGTTTGAATTTTTGCGGATACCGTTGATAACATGCCTTTAATGGTTTAAGGCTCAAGATTTTTCTTATTTCGTATTAGATTATCGAGCGTTTTTAAGGGATGTTGATATGTTATAAATTTCACGTCTTAGTTTTATTCGCTACTGTTCAGTAGTTTAAAGGATGAGTGTTTGCATTGCAAGACAAGCTATAGATTTCACGAGTGTCACTGCCTAATAGTGATTCACGTGGTTTAGCAATGGTTAGAGATGTTAGGGACTTTTGTTTAAAGGACATCTACTTGTCAATTTAAAGAAAATAACTCAAATGGAGTGGGTCTGTTTTAGGAGAATAGCTAAAAGGGGTGTGGGTCGACCCGCCAATCGTGCCATGACGTTGAATTCGGAATTAAATAAGTATGCTTTACAGCTTCATTTTTTTATGCTAGATTGATGTGTTTTTTAGTTTCATAAAGGTGCATCCGACCATACATTCATGATAATGACGAGAGTCATGGAAGCAACCACTGCCTGAAAAAGGCGACACAGTTACTAATGAAATATCTCGTGTTGGTCAACTAAACATTTTCGCCACAGTAACCTACCTATCCAAAAGTGTAACGCACCCTCTTATAGAGTCTGGCCATGCTGTTATGTCATACTTATGTGTCACGTATTAGTGTTGAATGAAATTTTTTATAAAATTATGCAGATTCCTCCCTGGACCAAATTTGGATGAGATTTGAAGACGATCCACTTGCATTTTAGATTGCGCTCTATCTGGACAACATGAAAATATGAGATTATGTAAAAGAAAGTAAGAAAAAACCACATTCAAAGTATTATGAACTTGATAAGATTATAATTTTACAAATTTTAAAAAAATTGTTAACTTCTTTTACCAACGAGTCATTTTCTACCCTTTGCCCAATGTCCCTTGTCTGATGTTAGTCTTCAAGATACAGTAAGCAAATCTCTAAAGATTATTTTTATTTTTGAAACAGGTATTGGACGTCCTTTAGATTAAAGAAGTTGTATACATAGTGATTGCAGCCCCAAGTCGATCAACTGCATCTCGAGATCTTGTTGATTGTGCGACAAGGTATTGGAGCTCTTGTTGATTGCCTATTTCTTGACACAACCCCACACCAACTTCACATAAAAAGCAAGAAAAAAACCACATCGTACTATCTCTCCATTAGAAGAAAATAGCGGTATATGTTCTTGAGCATTTTGGTAACGTTAAATAAAATCATACCATGTGGTACGCCAGAAGAAGAAAATCTAGTTGAAGCTATTTCATAGGTCACTTCTGTCAACATCATGTAATTACTTGTACTTGATATATTGTATATTCAAGTTGTGTAAAGCTCTATTGGTATCATGTTCTAGCTCATAAAAAGGAGTGGCCCTTGCGATACCATTTTATTATTTCATGTAGCTGGTTAAACACAAATTGACATTTTGAAATAAGCAATGTATCATTATACGATTGTGAATGTCATACCCTAAACTGTATAAGAATTATATAAAATGTAAACCAATGACCACCGGATAATAAGCATAAGAACCACCTGGAAATATATTAACTTAGCCGAAAACACAAGCAAATCTCAAAAAAATGGCATTTACTTATCAACAAGATGATTAAAAGTAGTGGATCCAAGGAGAAACAAATACAAATAAATTACACTCCAAAAATAAACTGGAACAAAGATCAAACCACCACCCAACTATCTTGATAAACTCCCACTCTCTGGACATGACAGACCCACAACAAAACTAAAAACAAAAAATGAAAAGGCAGCACCACAGACCCAGAAACACTCAACTTTGCATACCCAAAATCATCCCATGATGCAGCACGTACAAACAGACCACATAACTGACGTCAGAACTGCGTCCTGCACCTTCTACCAATTCTGTACCTGACAACAGCTAGAAGTGTGTAAGAAAAGGCCATTCCTAATCAAAAACCAATGACCCATGCCACATCCAGATGACTTTAGGTTTGATTCGCTGATATTTTAAATTATCAGTTTCTCATGTCTGGTTGGAGACCCACAAGGTTTATTTCAGAGTTATCTATATTTCAGATCCAAAACACATCATTAAGAGTCGTATTTTTCAAACCACTTTATCATTTGTTTTAAACGCACACCAACTAAGAATTTCTTTTCCATAACCATGTGTAATGAAACAAGTCTGTAATCATAACTTACATAAAAACTGAACCAGCATATATGGTGATGCAAAAAGCTCACCTGTATTATAATAAACATAACTTATATAAATAATGAACCAGCATGCAGTGATGATGCGTTAAGGTCATGTTACACGCCATACATTACTGCAAAAAGGAAACGCCCAACTAATATGCTTATCAAGGCCCTAATAACATGCTCAGTGATACCCAGTATATACAAACGATGCCTAATTTATAAAGACGCACAAGTAAATACCCAACTATTAAAATACTATAAAATACAATAACATGTAAGTAAAGCCCTCAAAAATCATGTTCTACGTGTACAGAATTGACAAAAATCTTCATATATAAAAAAAAAATATTAGATTACAATCTTCAAAGTATTGCAACATTGACACTCCATGCGATTAACTTAACCCATCATGATAGTTATAGGAAGGATCATCAGTGACTTCAATTTCACAACATAAACATATTCAAAGTCATCATCTTCGTCGTTACTAGCTGACTCTCAGGTCAATGTATAGGAAACATTGGTATCGGCAGCAACTTATAGAAGACCTTGCATAATTGCCTCCAAGTAAGCACTAGTACCACTAATCAACCAAAATTGGCCCTTGCACACCATTCTTCTAACTCGACTCTAGACCATTTTACTTGTAGAGCTGCTACTAAGTTACTAGTACCACCAATCAGCCATGTATACTCGTCTGCTAAAGAGACATTCCATAAAATTCTTTTACGACCTGTAAAGCATCAGCTACATAAACTTGGGTGGTGATCTGTAGTTATTGGTGGGTCAAACCTGTATAACACGATTCTTTTAGAGAGGCATCCAACACAATCCTTCGGTCTTACAAGCCAAGGCTTCAAAGTCACCTACAGTCAGGTCATTAGGAGTATCTCATAGGATACACCTGTATAGCAGGCAAGAGCAAACATCATGTTAAAAAACATTCATGGTTTTGCATACATACGCGTTGATACCATAACTCTAACCCACTAATATACATATGGTTGTGGCTCGTCCTAACGATGAAACACACAAACAGATGCCTATTTCATGGGTTTTAAACTGATTCCCAAATACAGTCTTAAACTGATGCCCAAATACAGTCTTAAATGGATGCCACAATAGAGTCTTAAACTGATGCCCAAATAGAGTCTTAAACCGATGCCCAAATACAGTCTTTGAACAGATGCCTTAAAAACAAGCAAACTGATTCCCTAATACAATATTAAAATATACACATAACATAAAGAAACTAGAAGATGCCTTAACTTTTCTCATTTTATTCTCTATCTCACACAATTATGCCGTAATTTCAAACTTGTTCTCATCTGAATGCTATGAAATCAAATATCACCGTCGAAACGATGCATGGTGTTTTGTTCAATGTTTAGAAACTTTCACCTGATATTATGGCAACACCACTCTCGCTGAATTTAATTTTCACATACATCCCTCCCAGGTCATATTTAGCATCGCCTTCATCCTGGAAATAAGTTCCCTTGCCAATTGTCCCACCCGTTTAATGATTCTGTAGACTTGAAATTTGCTAGTAAAAGATTGCTTTTATATCTATTTGCAGCTCGCACACTGCCATATTCTAAAGATTAAACAAATAGATGCCCTAATTTTAACAAACAAACGCCTTAATTTTATTTGTGGCTGTAAAAGACATGTCATCCAATAGTAATGATCTTTATACAAAAATCTCACAGTGAGCTAGTCTACCATAAGAGTAATTTCACATATTTTTTACAGAAAACATTCCAGAAAGAAACTCAAACACTACAAGAAATCAGACGATTACACACGGACCAAATATGTGGGTAAAAGTCCAAAATTCGTGGGTAAGTGTCAAATACCCACAGAGTACCCACGTGTATATAAATATGGGTAAAACCTTCGAGGCTAATTGTTTTCCCACAAAATGTTGCATCCGTGGGAATGTCAGCCACAAGAATTTTTATGGGAAACCAAATACATGTTCATGGGTAAAGTGTTCATGGCCTCATGGGTTCTTATGAATACCACGAAAGCACACGTAAACATGATCATGGGTGATCAGTGGGAAATAATTCACATGGATGCAATCGTTCCTAGTTTGAAATAACCTTCAACTGTTCATGGGGAATTCATGACTAAATCACTCACGTTGAATACAACCTTAAAAGTTTCCATTATTAAAAATCTGTATAATCTATGAGAAAAAATATTGGCATATACATGTAGAATCACAAACTGATGTCAAAATGAAACTGTGTTAAATCAATACTTGGATAAAATACAATCTACATAATGGTTCATCCACAATACAAAAATATATAGCTACTGTATGACACTTGAAAGTTCTAATATCAATCAATATCACGCATAAACACGAGGTCTATCTCATACAATCACACCTATCTATTTGTTATATTCTTTATGTTATAGAGTACGAATAACGGTGAGGACGAGGTTAATCCAAAGCTGTCAATCTACCGAAGTTGTTATTGTGGGGTGCTCAAACATGATGCGCGTCTCTTCTTTCTATAGTCTTTACACTGAATCAACGACTGCAAAAAGAAGCTTTTGTGCATGACCAAAAAATATGAGAACATGTAAGAATTTGCAAAATACTAAAATCGAAATTAAAAGGAGATTGCTATGAAATGGACTCATAAAATGAATAATATAATTGCTTAAACCAGAAGTTTTCATGTAGCCTGCTCGAACGTCGAGACAAGAAGAAATCTGATGATGATCGAGCATATTTTGTCTAAATCCATTGAAGATCAAGCAAAGTAGTATGACAAATATTAACCTGCTAAAAGAAACCAACACAATTCATGTCAATCTCAATCAAAAAAATTGTAAATGTATTAAACTGTGTAGTAAATTTATTTGAAACATCACTCCCCTTGTAATTTTTAAAGCACTATAAGTGAATTGATATGAGAAAAAGAAAAAATAGCATCACAGTAACAATAGGAATAGTAGTTTGTTTGTGACAAATGCGCCTCCAAATCGTAAATACAATATTAAAGTGATAAAACAACGGAACATGTAAATTTAGAACAACCTTTTTCTTGATGGCAAGGACGGTTGCAAAACGTAAGTGAAAGGAGGAGAGGTGGAGGTGTTGAGATATAGATGGGGTCAGTTATGAGAATATATGAGATACATGATTGAAAATTAAAATTTCGAATTTCAAACAAGCACCAATTCTCGGCGCTATAATTTCAATGGTTTTTAAATGTAACTTTGAGGATTAGATAGAGAACAAAGCTTTAAAACTTCTCGTGAAATCAAAAAAATATATTTAATATATCATATTTTAATTTTATTGATCAACTAAAATATAATGTTACTATGTACTTTTTAGTTATGTGTTTGGCAGCAAAATTACCAAAGAACATAAGGGTTTATGTTTGTCACGTAAATTTATAGAAGCAAGCCTAAACTCATAGTTAAAAGTTTATCAGAGCTTATAACTGGTCAAAATACTTTATTACTTTTCAAAATTTAACTGATTATCAGTATCAATAAAACTTATAGATAGCTCAGTAGATCACCAAAGGTAACTTTAGGGAAGTATTCTTGAAGAGGTCTATAGTTCGAGTCTCACCAAGAACCATCAGAGGCTCGAATTAAGAAGCATGATTGGGGTTTATCCCCTAAAAGAAGGTTCGAGGCTTGTATACTGCCTAATTAGATGTCACTGTAAGCTCGAATCACTAACTACTAACTTGTCGTTCAAAAATAAATAAATAAATAAATAAAACTTATATGAGTTTAGGAGTATTAATATAAGTAGGCCTCGTGAAAAATAAATGTTTATTTGATTATTACATTCTACTTATCGACCGATATATTTATGTATTGATGCGCAATTTAATTGTACACTTTGATTAAGTATGTGTAATTTCTTACAATCCAAGTAGGTGTAGTTCTTGTGCATATGCTTAAGCTGTACAAATACAAGAAAGACATATAATGAGTATTATTCATCCATAATTTACAAACAAAAGTACCCATGCCAAATGAAAACAACAATGTGAGTGTATTCATAAGTGTATTCTCAACCAGGTACTGACGACCATAAGCGATAATTCACAACAAAATATCCATAAAAATGATAAGAGTGGGCTAAGTTTTGGGTATATAGTTTACCCTCAAAACACCCATGTAAATTTACCCACCAATGAAAACGATTGTGTGATTCGTGGCTAAATAAAATTTTCCCACTAAAATAACCATGTTTTACCCATGATAGCTCATAAAGGCGGGTAATTTGTGGGGAATATTTCGACGTCAATTATTTACCCACATATTTCACGCCAAATATATTCTCTTGGCTATTTATGTGGGTAAATTCGTGGGAAATTCAAGAGATAGTAAAGTCGAATTATTCAGTAAGTGATCATGGGTACTTAGTGGGTATTAGGTGGGTAAATTCCCTCAAAATGACTAGTGTGGGAATTTGTCGTGGGTATTCCATCAGATTTTTGTAGTGAAACCTGAAGATGAGTATTTCCCATGTTATCAGTTTATTCGGCAAGAGGGACATGTGGAGCTAAAGCAGATTAGTGGGGTGCCATTGAATCATTACCTCCAAAGTATACAGTGACGAATGAAGGTTGAGTATCAGTTTCCTACATGGTAGTAAGATGACAGCATAATGTATACAAGTGTATAAATGTGGAAAGAGACAAATTAGCACACATCCCATTTCATAAAAAAATAGAAAACGTTTCAAGCTACTAAAAACTGACAACTAGATATAAAAAAATTACCTTTAGAAAATTTTTAATGAATAACCTTAACAACGCATCTAAATTCTAGCCATAGCACCCCTGCAACACTATATTCGCCAGCTGCAGAAAAAGATGCAAACTATAAGGCAAGTATGTTTGGCACATATATATTACAAAATAAAGAGCAATATCCATATTTCAGGAGAAAGAATCGCAGCTTGTACCAACAGGTTATTTATAAGACTTAACCCCATGATGGCTTTTCCACAAAACGGATAAAAAATTTAAGACTCGTGTTTAGATAATGGAGGAAACCCGAACTGTATCAAAAGGTTGCATCAAGTCATGTAAACAAACCCTCTCAAATAACAATCACATACATTCACGTAGATTATTCAAACACATCTTCAACTCCACAACATAAAATGCACAAATATCCACGTCTTCTATCACACCCTATGTCAAAGTGGTGCACGAGAATATAAACATGTGAGATTCAAACTCAATACCTCTAAACTGAACTTACCACCATGTCCTTTAACTGATTTTTCACATTTTGTGTCGGGTAAATTCAATGTTGAGAAGACTGATTTCTTAATAAACTGGAATATAACAAACTAATTAGCATAATAGTATACGTAAGCAGCTTGGTTAATAAATACACGTCTACAACAAAAGGTGCAATCATATAAGCAAACCTCCCAGTGGTTAGGGGGTGTTGGTTTCGGCTTATATAGCCGACCTATGGCTTATTTCATTTTGGGCTATGTTTCATAGTCACACTTTTGTGGCTCAACCTTAGTAGGCCAAAAGGTCGGAAACGGCTAAACAATCACTATGTAATATTCCATACAAATGCCTTAGTTTTTTAACATAAATGCCCAAAAATGTACACAAATTAGTATATTGCCAAACATCGCTTCAAAATCCTCATGCAATATTCCATATAAATGCCTTAATTTTTCATAATACAGATGCACTATAATGTACACAAAGTATTGTATTGCCAAACACCCCCTTACACATGCCTTTATTTTTAAATAAGGCTGCATTGTGTTATCTAACAAAGTGTAACCATACTCACTCACTCGTGCCCTAATCATACTTACTGCCCTAACCATACTCAGTAACTGATGCCCTAACCATACTCAGTAATTGATGCCCTAACCATACTCACTCACTGATGCCCTAACCATATTCACTCACTAATACCCCACCCATACTTACTAATTGATGCCCTAACCATACTCACTTACTTATGCACTACCTATTCTCAATGATGCCTAACCATACTCACTCGCTCACAGATGCATTAACCATACTCACTCACTAGTGCCCTAACCATTCTAGAAAACACGTTTGTTTATAAGCATATACTTTACTGAGTCATGACTATTGTTCTAGAAAACACATGCCTTAACTATAACAAATAGATGTTTTCAATCTAATAGTGTTCATAACCAAACTGGTGCCTTGAATTTAACAAATATACGCCTTAAATCTAATATTCTCCATTCACCAAAATGATGACGTAATTTTAACAAATAGACATCTTAAAAGTATGCATACACCAAACTAATGCTTTTATTTTAACAAGACAAATGCCGCAAATCTTAAATTCATCATATACCAAACTGGTGCCTCAATCAAACATGTCCTTTAAACATGGATATGATTTATCAATACAAATATATTTCCTAGTTTTAGCAAATAAATGCCTAATATCCAAATAGTCCTCATATATAGAACTGATAGTCCTCATATATAAAACAGATGCCTTAACTTACCATTCCATAAATTTAGGGTCGTCACCTATTCCAATCGTACATTTATATTTTATAAATAAAATCAAAACTAACATATATTCATTTAAATACCACAAAAAAATAAAAAAAACATAAAAAATACACATGACTTGCATCTCTTTGGATTAAAGCTTC
The DNA here is from genome assembly GCA_025667525.1 of Glebionis coronaria. NCBI lineage: Eukaryota > Viridiplantae > Streptophyta > Magnoliopsida > Asterales > Asteraceae > Glebionis > Glebionis coronaria. The sequence goes on along the minus strand of JANFOE010003258.1, from coordinate 6,359 downwards.
AAAATACAGGATTAGTTATACAATTATTTAGTTATAGTTTGTATTACCTGAAAAAATGTACTTATCTTCAGGATAAGGCGACGATACCCTCGATGATTTTGACGATGCTAATGAAGGTCGGAGCATATTCTGGTTACGGGAACGACGACAGAGCATAGTGGTCGGATCAATAGTGGTCGGAGCAGCGGTGGTTGGAGCATCGATGGTCGGAACAGTGGTGGTCGGAAGAGCGATGGCTGGAACAGCGATGGCTGGATCAGCAGTGATCGGATCAGCAGTAATCGGAGCAGGGGATAGTCGAAGATATGGTGGTCGGATCATATCAAAGGTGTACGTGCGGTGGTGATCGTGGCGTTGTGTGTATGAAAACTGAAAAGTCTATAAATGTTTTGATCGGTTATATCTCCAAACCGTATAAGTTATAGAATTTTACCTATTCTACCCTCTGCTTTTTTTCTGAATTTCATTATCCACCCTGAGGTTTGATATATTTCAAAATGCACCCTGTAACTTGTTTTCTAAGTTTTCTAGCAACACAAGGTTTTCTCTAGAACCCATTCCTATATATATATACATATAAATATACATATATATATATATACATATATATATATATATATATATATATACATATATATATATACATATATACATATATATATACATATATATATATATATATATATATAAATATATATATATATATATATATATATATATATATATATATATATATATATATATATATATATATATATATATATATATATATATATATATATATATATATATATATATACATATATATATATATATATATATATATATATATATATATATATATATATATATATATATATATATATATATATGTATATATATATGTATATATATATATATGTATATATATATATATATATATATATATGTATATATATATATATATATATATATATATATATATATATATATATATATATATATATATATATATATATATATATATATATATATATATATATATATATATATATATATATATATATATATATATATATATATATATATATATATATATATATATATATATATATATATATATATATATCTTTACTACATTATAAAGGAAAAATCTAAATGGTTGAAAATTGCTATATTTGGAAATGTTGAAACATTATAATGGTTGAAAATGGCTATATTTAAAAATGTTGAAAACTTAAATGCCACAACCATACCCGATATCTCTCTGTCGCCTCTCTCACTAAACAAAAACCCTACTTTTAATATTGCAGCCGCCTCTCTCTCTAAACAAAAACCCTACCCCCTCCCCTTTTTTTTAATATTGCAGACATCACCAAATACCACTCTCTACCAAAATGCTCCATTAAAACCCACAGACCATCAAGAAAACCGCCCACGAAAAGGTTTTTGTTAAGTTTTGTGAAACTTTTTTTTAGTTTTCTATAAATCTATGACTATTAATTAAGCTTTAAAGGTTTTTTTTATAGATCTGTAGATTTATAAGCTTTTTTGTGGCAAAATTAGGGGTTTTAGTTCTATGAATCAGTTATCTTAATGATAATTATTGATTGGTTGGTATTGATTTAACCACTCAATGATGTTAAAGTTTCTTCTTCAAATTGTAGTGAAAAGTTGACAAACGCTGCACACAAGGAGTGTGAGGATCAAGGTGCCACCAATAGATTCGAATTGAAACATGGATGGTTTACATATCCAGGTTTATCTTCCACTTGCATTCTTGTAGTTACATGTCTTTTTTATTAACTCTGAATATTGAAAATGGTTGAATTAGAGTTTAAAAAATAACTAGGTTTTGTGTTAAATGAACGTGATTTGGAACATTTTTGTTTTGATTGGTTTGTTTGGATGTGACTCAGGTTTTAATATTTTTTTCCATCTAACGGTAACAGCCGCCACCAACGAAATCCACCAATAACTTTAGTCAATTTTTGAGGTGAGTGAGAAATTCTATTGATTTGGGTGTTTTGCATATACATTTATTCTGAATTATAGTTGTTTACTAGGTTAATTGTGTATTAAATTAGGGAATTTTCGGTGACCCATAAGCCAAAATAAACAGCCACGTTGTTGATTTAGAATGTTTTGTTATTATTTTTATGTGTTTGGTTTTATAGTTAATGAATGATTTTTTTGGATGTTTCTGTGTTTGTAGAAAAGCAATTACTATAAAAAAGGATGGAACAAGGTTGAAGAGAAATATCAGTGGGCATTAGTGTGGTTTGTCACCCATTGAAACGATATCGGCAACGAAAGCACAACGAATTAAGGTAACCCCAATAATAACTTTTATCATTGTTTTACCGATAACCGAGAAAATTTCTATCTATAACACAAGGGAAAAGAGCTTTATGTTGTTAACTTTTATCTTCCTCGAAGAAGATATAACCTACGATGTTTTATTGATAAGTTAGCATGTACTCTCGCTATGGTTTTGTTTCGTGTCATCAGGTCAGTTAGTTCCCAAAACGAAGAGATTAAGTGTGAGGGTCTAAATGCAATTTTGTGTCACAGTAAGGAGTCATTAGGCATTAAGCATAAACTACGTTGGAAGAGAATTTTTTATGATATTTGTAATGTCGAATAAACCTGTTGAATTTGGTCACTTTGACTTCCGATATGATTGGATTTTGGGGCTAATCCTAATCTGATAGTTATGTTTGATATAGAGATTTATTGATTACAAGTTTTTGTAGAATTTAAAGGAACATACGTTTCATATAGAATAATCATGTAAGTCTCTAATGTAATATTTTTGGAAATGCAAAAAATTTATTGGACTGTATCAAAGCCATTATTCTGACTTATCGATACACCCAGTTTTATAAATTCTTTCTTCTCTAAAAACACACAACTTAAAACCTTCAAACCACCTCTGCCGCCCCATACACCACTATTGCCGAAGGCACCTCTGCCTCAACTATTGTCGCCGCCACCTCGGTCGCCACTAGCATATTTTGAATTCGCAGAACCCTCTATGGGTTTTGTTGTGTATTCGGTTATGTGTAGTTTCGGCGGTAGATTGGTGGGTTTTGGTGATAGATCTTGTAGTTTTGGTAGTTGTTTTAGTGGTGAAAATATGTGGGTTTGATATCATCTCAAAAAAAATACACACACAGTGACACAACCCATGTATCTTCCACCATTCCTATTTACAGGATGTTCCATACGTCAAAACATAAGGAAAAAATAGAAAACCATTGATGATGTGCCTGTCATCATCAATGATGTGGCGGAACGTTGTTGGAGGTGGTGGTCTCCGTTGGAGCCTCACAATTGTGGTCATCGAACGTCGGAACGTGGTACCTGACCAAGCCAAACTCATATAAGATAGGACCTTTATTGTGTAGAAAACTTCATTCGATAGGTTGGGTGGTCTCACAAGTTGCTACTGTACGTAGTGAGGTACGTATAAGTTTCGATTGCATAAATTATCTCTTATCTCTTATGGGAATAAAATGTTACTGCCAAAATGGTGTTTAGTGAATAAACCATTTTTATTTGGTTATTCTGTATAGACAGATTCTGTAGCTGAAGAAGTCGAAAGGCGAAAGTCTATGAGTGACTTAGTATGTCATTTTAATTGTTTGATTTCTAGATTCTGTTTTATTCTTCGCAAGATGGTTATAATAAGAACGAAACAAGTTAAATGGTAATGGTGAATACAGGTGTTCATATATGGAGGAGTTGGCTCATTACATTCAGATGTTACTGTTGGAGGAGTTGCCAAAGCATTTGGTGTTGTTTGGTGAGGAAAATATTTCAATTTGTTGTTATTTATTCTTTGCTGCAATGTTCTCATTTCATGGCCTAATTTGATATGGTAGATATCAACTTCACAAAGGAATTTCATAAAAAAATGTAATTCTTTGTTTTTAAATTTAGATTGTAAATACAGGCTCCAGATGAAGAATACGAAGAATATCTTAGCCACCTATCTGGTGACAAGTGCACTGGCAACCGCAATGAGGTAACATTACAAACTTCTTTTCATAGTAGATTGATGGATGATTTAGGGTACTCAAGAGTTAAGAGGCGGAAATTAGAGGCAGGTTGGTTAACACTCCCCTCTTTTAAAAAAATGTTTCTAAGTCCATCTCTTGATATCGAAAATTAAAATTACCTACATGTTTCTGCAGTACATTATAAAAAATTAGGCACCAGCTATGCTTATTGTACATGTAAAGGTCAAATGTTGTCATTCTTGGCTTCTTGCAGAGCTTAACAAAGCATCATGACAAACACACTCTTCATATAGTTCTAATATTTCCTCCATATAAATTAATGCAATTAATTGCACTTCTTTTGGGATAGGGCGTGAAAACCACAACATTCTGCTATTAAATTTGGATGACGAATTTTGCTCATTGATACTATGACTAAAGATAACTATATTGATTTGGGTACACATTGGGTTCTCTATTTCCTAAGGGTGTTCTAAGTTTCATGACTGATAGTCAATACACTTCATGATTCATCACGCCAATTGCAGTGGAGAGAGGGAACTCCACATTGACTATATGAGCACTGCTTATTTGGACACTTTTGAAAGCAGGAAATGGTCTAACATGTGTATATATGTTATCTTTCAGATGGCCCAGCTGCCTGAAGGCAATACAGAACTGCTGCACATGAAAAGCTGCGTGTTCCATTGGTACGTGTTTGAAGTTCGACATTAGTTTATATTCATATTCTAGGTGTATTTTTTTGTTATGTTTTTGTGATGAGTAGTTTATAATAGCCAATCTGGTTGCTTGTATATGTAGATCAAGCGTCATAATGTGATTGTTCTTACCGCAACAAATGTTGACGAGTTAAACAAAGAATGGGATGCTATGATCGATTTAAGGTCTACTAATTTGCTAGCGTCAACAGGACCATGTAAGCACATTTTTTTGCATAAATTACTTTGTTTATTGCTCTGGATTGAAAATCCAGCAAGGAACCTTTCCTTTTTATGATAATTACAACTTAGTTTGCAACCTTAGAATTTAGTTGGTTTATCTAAATATTATAGAAATTGAAGTAGGAAGTAAGCTGGTGTTACATCTTTTGATTAAGTACAATTTTAATTACATTGCAGATAGAAGTTGCTCAGCCTCTATCCAAGATTCCCTTTGAATTTCCAGATGTCCACACTGGTACAAATATTTTTCAATCAAGTTACGACAGTTGACATGTATCTTCAGTCTATTTAACTGTTGTTCTTGATCTCTATGTCTAATATGAAGGTTGTTATCGTAAATCCAGAAGTGGGCCTCTCATTATAACCCTCGAAGGGAAGGTAATAAGTTGTTTTGGTACTAACAAAAACTAAAAATTTACTAGAATCCTCTCAAACCGCTTGCTGTATGACTTGCAGGATCAAGAAACAGTAGAAGCAGCAATATAAGCACTTTCCAGGAAGTTATCATCTTGTGTCAAACAAATATCGGGTTAAAGGTTCAATTTTCATCAGAGACTGCTTCCGATCACACTCTTTCATGTGTTGAGATGGTGAAATGATGCAGGAAGAGGTTTTTTCTGTGATGAGTTCAGATGACGAGGAGAGGTAAAAAACTGGGAATTTTTTGAAAAGTTGAAATGAAAAGCGGCTTAGAAACCGAGTTACTTTTGTTATCAGGATGTATATACATACATCAAATCTATAGCATTATTGAAGGGAAATTGGTTATTGGAAGAGTTATGCTTTACATTCAGCTACATATTGGTTAAAGTTTTGGGTAACTTTGGCTAGAATACTAATCTAAAAGTAGAATAATCATATTTATAGATATTTATATGCATACTGCTGGTCTTTATGATTATTTGATGATCACATTCACATTTCTGAACTGAATCCAGTAGACATGCATATGAATGTCGCAAAATGAAACCATAGTTATATACTGATGTACTTAGACTAATAACGTTGTTTATGAAGCAACTTGATGTTGTAACAGATTTAGAATAATTGTAACAAGATATTTAACAACCCGGGCTAAATTCCTTGTTACATTTAAAATGGAGTAATGTATGTCGCTAAACATTTGTCATATCGTTAACTATTTGCCTCTAGGCATTCTCGCCGCTATGCGCGGGTACTCGCCTAGTATATATATATATATATATATATATATATATATATATATATATATATATATATATATATATATATATATATATATATATATATATATATATATATATATATACATATATATATACATATATATATACATATATATATATATATAGATATATATACATATATATATATACATATATATATATATATATATATATATATATATATATATATATATATATATATATATATA
>JANFOE010003257.1:0-67526 GCA_025667525.1 Glebionis coronaria | reverse complement strand
CAACATGATCCCATCATATCAACCTATATTCAGACTTAAGACCTCCGAAAATGGCCTCAAACCTACTGCCCAAAATTGACTATTTAAAAACCATACAAAATCAATTTTCCACCACAATCTACCCATTTCCATACTACTAATATCATCATACTAATATCCTAACACCTTTATCAAACCTCTAACACACTTGCATGTCCCTTTTACAAAATTCTTTTCAATCTTTCAAACACAAAACTAGTAGAATCACTAGCCATAATAATATACAATAAAATAAGATGATCATACAATAGATTAATTAATCAAAATTGTCAAAAATAAAAAGTATGGTGCATGTATGAAATTTTCATACCAAATTGTAGCCATTTGAAAATCTAGGATGGGACTTTGATTTTTTTTTGAAGATTCAAACAAGAAAATCAAAAATTTTGATGTTCTTGTTGATGGGGGTACACGACCAAGAGAGAAAGAAAGGGGTGGGTGGATTTGCTTTTATTTTAAAATGATTACTGGTGTAAAAGTGTAAGTGGAAAATCCTTATATAGTCCAAGGTTAGGGTAGTTTTTGCCAAAATGCATTCTTTTGGGCTAAAAATGTAAATAATAACTTAAGTTGCGGGAAATGACTAAAAGTTAATTTTGAAAATATTTACGGGGCTCGGGTTTCATAAAAATACTTTTTAAAATTTTAAACGCACACGACAAATAATAATATAACGACTCGATACATAATTAAAATGATATTGTTGAAAGTATTAATTATCGAAACGATCGATAATAAAATATAAAATTTTAGGCATCCGTCGGTATCGCGATCACTAGTAGTCCTCGTTGCTCGTCAAAATATTAAAATAAAATATTCAATATCTGTTTCAACTTAAACCGTTAAACATAATAATATTTAACGTCATAAATACTTCAAAAATATTTAAAAAGTAGGATTATGTAATGACCTTATTTTTGTGGGTTTTACATCCTCACCACCTTAGGAGAGCACCGTCCCGGGGCTTACTTCTCCTTAGGACCGTCTACGAATAAATGCGGATACTTGCTCTTGAAGTAGTCCTCTCGCTCCCAAGTGTATTCGGGTCCACGTCGGGAATTCCATCGCACTTTCACTATCGGGATCCGACTTTGCTTAAGCCGTGTCACCTCTCGATCCATAATCTCCACCGGTTCCACAATAAAACGCAGCTTGTCGTCCAGTTGAATCTCCTCAAGTGGAGTTATCAAATTATCGTCCGCCAAACACCTCTTAAGATTAGAAATGTGAAAAGTATTGTGAATAGCACTTAACTTCTCTGGCAATTCCAACTTATATGCCACAGGACCAACTCGATCAATAATCTTAAATGAACCAATATAACGTGGACTAAGCTTTCCTCACTTTCCAAATCGAATTACTCCTTTCCAAGGTGATACTTTCAACATAACTATGTCGCCAATATCAAACTCCAATGGTTTTTTCCTCTTATCCGCATTGCCCTTCTGTCTACTAGGGGCTGTCAATAAACGATTCTTGATTTGCACGATCTTCTTAGCCGTTTCTCTAATCAATTCAGGACCCATCAATTGACTTTCTCCAACTTCACACCAACCAACTGGTGATCTACACTTTCGCCCGTAAAGTGCTTCAAAAGGCACAACCTTGATACTTGCGTGATAATTGTTGTTGTATGAGAAATCCACCAAAGGTAAGTGTCGATTCGAACTACCTCCAAAGTCTATTACACACGCTCGTAACATATCCTCCAAGGTCTGAATAGTCCTTTCTCTTTGTCCGTCCGTTTCCGGATGATACGCAGTGCTCATGTCCAACGGAGTCCCCAAAGCTCGTTGAAGCAATTTCCAAAACTCAGATGTGAACCTACTATCTCGATCAGAAATAATTGACAAAGTAACTCCATGTCTACAAACAACTTCCTTCAAATACAACCGAGTAAGTTTGTCTAAGTCATCAATTTTCTTTATCGGCAAGAAATGAGCCGACTTAGTCAACCGATCAACAATCACCCAAATCGTATCATAACCACTGGAAGTTCTCCCGAAACAAAGTCCATAGTGATCTTCTCCCATTTTCATTCTGGATTTTCAGGTTGTTGTAGTAAACCCGAAGGTCTCTTGTGCTCAAACTTCACCTTAGCGCATGTCAAGCATTTACTAACATAAGTAGCAATGTTAGCCTTCATATTCGGCCACTAGTAGCATTTCTTCAAGTATTGGTTCATTTTATCCGATCCTGGGTGAATCGAATATTTAGACTTATGAGATTCGTGCATAATTAGATCTCTCAGTCCTCCATACACCGGTAACCATACACGATTCTCGAAATACCGAATTCCATCATCACGAATTTCGAATATAGGTGTCATCCTTCTACCCAAGTCTTCATTTCTCACATTCTCTTCTTTCATCGCCTTTGTTTGAGCTTTTAGTATTCGATTAGATAAATCAGAATAAGTTTTCATGGTTAAAACTCTAACCCTATTGGTTATTTCTCTATCCTTCCTACTAAGAGCATCGACAACTACATTCGCATTGCCGGGATGATAGAAAATTTGAATGTCGTAATCACTCAACAATTCTACCCATCTTCTCTGCCTCATATTGAGCTCCTTCTGATCTAAAATATGTTGCCGGCTTTTATGATCGGTATATACCACACTCTTTGTACCGTAGAGATAGTGTCTTCAAAGTCTAAGAGCCCTTCTTGAGCTTCTATTTCTTCCGTTAAAGGAGATTCGAGAAAAGAGATTCAAAGAGTTGGGTTAGCGATCCTCCTTAACAGAGTCGGGAAAGGGGTAGATAAACAGAGTCGGGGTCATAGTACTGAGCCGGTTTAGTTAGACCTTACCTTTCATTTCATCTTTGTCTCTTAGCTAATGGTAATAGTTTCAAAGATAGACGTGTCACATAATCACATAAATAAGGAAAGAAAGTGAGTGAAGGAGTGACTATCGGGGATAGGCACGACTAAACAGACTCAAATGCATAAGTATACTTTAGGAGTTCCTATGGAAAGACAATAAGGCGTCAACAGTGCCGTCTAGTTTAAGGCAAACCGACGCATTTCCTATCCTGAAGGGTCGAATGGGACAGCTCCTAATTCCAAATCATGTGTAATATAATTCTCCTCATGCTTCCTCAATTGACGAGATGCATATGCGATCACTTTCTCCCTTTGCATCAACACAGCACCAAAACCCTTACGTGATGCGTCAGAATATACCACAAAGTCTTCAGTTCCGTCGGGTAAAGCCAAAATTGGTGCTGAACACAACTTATGTTTCAAAGTTTGGAATGCTTCTTCTTCTTCTGAACCCCACTCATACTTCTTGTTTTTCTGTGTAAGTTTAGTAAAAGCTTTATAAATTAAAGAGAATCCTTCTATGAATCGCCGATAGTACCCAGCTAATCCCGAGAATTGTCTAACTTCAGTCGGGGTTGTAGGCCTAACCCAATCTCTAATAGCTTTAATTTTTGAAGGATCAACATGATCACCGCTACTATCGATCACGTGCCCAAGGAATTGGACTGGATCCAACCAAAAATCACACTTGGAGAATTTTGCATACAACTTCTCCTTCTTCAACAACTCCAAAATAAACTTCAGATGACCTTCATGCTCCTCCCGACTTTTGGAATAAATCAGGATATCATCGATAAATACAATCACAAACTTGTCGAGATATGGTTTACACACACGATTCATTAAGTCCATGAATACCGCAGGTGCATTAGTTAACCCAAACGGCATCACTTGAAATTCAAAGTGTCCATAACGCGTCCTAAAAGCTGTCATAGGTATGTCCTCTTCTTTAACACGAAGTTGATGATAACCCGACCTCAAGTCGATCTTCGAGTACACACACGAACCTTGAAGTTGATCGAACAAATCATCGATCCTAGGAAGTGGATAACGATTCTTCATAGTTAACTTGTTCAACTCTCGGTAGTCTATGCACATTTTGAATGATCCGTTCTTCTTCTTCACGAACAATACTGGAGCTCCCAAAGGTGACAAACTTGGTCTAATGAACTCCTTCTCCATTAACTCCTTCAACTGATCTACCAACTCCTTCATCTCAGACGGTGCTAAACGATAAGGTGCACACGCCACCGGTGTAGCTCCTGGCACTAGATCAATCTTGAACTCGACTTCTCGTTGAGGCGGAAGCCCTGTCAAGTCATCAGGAAATACTTTAGGAAAATCACGAATAACCAGAACATCTTCCACACGCCTTACCGGTAGTTCTTTCTCCACTACTTGAGCCAAGAACAGGTGACAACCTCTTTATACATATTTCCTCGCCTTGATACAAGATATCACCGTCAGACGAGATCTACCGACATCAGCTTTAACTACTAACACATTGCCCTTAACCGGTATGTGAACAACTTTCTCCCCACATACAATCACCGCATCATGAGCAACCAACCAATCAATTCCAACAATCACATCAAACAAACCCAACTCTATCGGCATCAAATCAATTTCAAACAAATGATTTGCTAATTTCAAAGGACACTTCTTAAATATAGTGGTAGTACTAACTAATTGCCCATCAACTAACTCGACCTCATAACTAGTATTTAGGCTTGTTGGCTGAATATCAATTTAACGACTAAAGGAAGTGCTTATAAAGATCTTATCAGATCCTGAGTCAAACAACACACTAGCATAACGATGGATGAGTAAGAACGTACCCGTCACCACATTTGGACCTTGTGCCTGATCAGCATCCTAAACAGCATAAACTGCCCCAGCAGTTTCACCTGCTTTCTTGTTCTTCAACTTCGGGCATTTGGGACGAACATGATCACGTTCTTCACATTCAAAGCAAGTCTTGATCGGAATAGCATTTACTCCAGTGGCAGGGATCCATGGCTTGCATTTCTCCACAGCATGCCCAACCTTTTCACATTTAGTGCATATTGGTGGACAATCACCAAAGTGACAAGCACCGCAGCTCCTACATCTCTGGGCTGGTCCCCCGTGGTCAGTATTATTATCCTTGTTAGTTGCATCTCTAGCCCCAGCATTTCTTTTCTGCTTGTACTGCTTATGGCAGTTACTACACAGATTACCACTCTGCGAATTTTCCCATTTCCTTTTACTACCCTCAGCAGCTTTCTCAGCCCTATCTTGAACTTTCTGCCCCATGAGTGTATGAGCCATTCTTACAGTTTCAACAAAGTTCTTGGGTCGAGATGAAGTTGTCTCACCTTTAATGTACCCAGGCAGCCCTTTAATGTATTGGTCCATCTTTTTCTTCTCAGTAACAAAAGCATCTGGACACAACAAAACCAACTCACTGAATCGGCTAGTATACGCAGCAATGTTATTATCTTTTACCTTCAGATGCCTCAACTCATCCTCCAAAGCAGATAACTCTTCTTCTGGACAGAACTCTTCTTTTAGCAACCTTTTAATTTCATCCCAAGGTTTCCTGTTTGCATCTTCTAAACCAACTGTAGCAACTTGAGTCTTCCACCAACTTAAAGCTCGATCCTTGAAAGTAGCAACTGCGAACTTAACCTTGTTCCTTTCTGAGAAATCACTAATCTCAAATGTTGTTTCTGTTTTCTCAATCCACCTGAATAATTCCAGTGCTCCACCAGTTCCTTGAAATGTAGTAGGTCCACATTTCATGTATCCAGCAAAAGTACATTCTTTTACTACAGCAACAACCTGAGCAACCTCACCTGCAGGATTCTCAGCTACACCTGCTCCTCCAACAACTTCTGGTTCAACAGGTTCACCTGCACCTTCAGCACCCGCACCTCTAGAGCCACCTACTCCTTCAGTGTTAACACGTGTAGCTCTATCCGCAGCTAATGCTTTCGCAACCTCTTTAGCAACTAGCCTTGCAATGGCATCATTTGTCATTCTCCTAGGTGGCATGATTCTGTCATATCACAAAGAGAATATAAAATGAATGAGTTAATTGTAATCATGGTATACTCATATCATGTACAAAATCAATCATCAAATGCATACACATTATCAATACAAGGTATCACAATCATTATAAGGATCAAAGAAAACTATTATCATAGATCAACAAGGAATGATCTTAAAGACAAATAGAGTATAATGACACAAGATAATAGACACTAGTCACGTGGGGATCCACATGGCTTAGTTGACTTTGACTCACTTGCAGCAGTGGAACCTGCTTCCTCCTCATCGAAGACGTTATTTGACGGTGGTAAATTCACAAAATAGGTATAAGGTCATAATAAAATGAAATATAATAATTTCCAAGACTTTAAATAAATATAGAAATTCCTTCAAAATAAGTAGAAGAAAATTCCAGAAATTTATTCAAATAAATCATTAGTAAATGATAAACTTTTATCGAAAAGTTTAGCGATATTAATATATATCGATCAAAGATTATAGTATTTATTTATAAATACTTGGAATAAGGGATACATAATAATGTATTACTAAAATTGTAATCCCAGAAGTAGCTTGAACCTGAAGTCACACGAAATCATGTGCACCGACTCTTTGAAAAATAAAAACTGACGGTTATAGTATAGATTTTCAGAAAAAGACCTAGTTCTCTATAACTCATGGCTCTGGTACCAATCTTTAACACCCCCAAATTTACAAGTAGTGGAATACATCTTTGGGTGCTAAACAATGATACAATAACACATAATTTATAAAGAACGACTCGAAAAGAGACGTTTCAAATCTATCGTTCCTAAAATATTTGTCAGAGTAGCGTAGTCCCAAGACATCGTAATCAAAGTACAACTAAAACAAAAGATTTAAATTGTTTTAAACAAAAGGAACGATAAACATTCAAAGAGTTTATATTACAAAAGCAGTGCACAACTTCATTCCCGTGACCTCCAAAGCTTCAAACTTCTTGATTACCAGAAATACATGTGAGAAAATCATCAACAAAAATGCCGAGTGAATCTATAGGTTTACATAATCATTTTGAACACAAGCAAAGATTATAAGTTTGTGGCATACTTGAAGGCAACAAGCATCAAATAATAATTTGCATCAACAATAATAATTGTATATAGCATAAAATGCATCAAGCTCATGGAACCGAGCCCTTAGACACTCCCATATCAGTCTAATAAGACGAGAGATTTATTAATTGTCGTTACCTCCAGATTATTGGTACATTGCCGTATACCTGACTTCTCAATACAATATGTTCAAACAGTGTGGAGGTCGGGCCTAATCTTTTATGACAAGTCCACACAAACTGAACCAAGGCGGCTTCCCCCATAGATCTATTAATTGTACTAGCGGTTAACCCATCATAGGTTAATTAACGGTCCATAATTGAGGCTTTAACAAAGGCAATCAATTAATGCAATTCAAAGGCAACCACAGGTTCATTCATAGAGGGACAAGCATACCATAAAAGACTTGTGTTCAAAGTTTATAAAACATGTATTCCCCCTCGCGGGTTTTTAAGATCATATAATTGCGCAAACGAGGCTATAGACTCACCTTAAGTAGTAGAAGTAGTTGAAGACGATCGCCGACGATAGATGATGCCTTTCAAACACGAGAACCACAGCCTAGCAAATAAGGTGCGTACATTAATAATAGACTCGAGAAATAAACCATACATAAGAATATAAAACTCAACTCATAAAATTACGACAAACTCGAGAGAAAACGATACAAGTGATACTATTATATTTCTCTACACATTTACTTTATTATTCTATGCCTTTAGTAAAAATCTGTCGGAACATACCGAATGTCCAAGCTGTTTTCCCATACTTAGACACATCAAAACTTCATGATACTACCTGCGGAACTCACATACTATATGTAGAAAGTCCTCCCAAGAGCCCATCAAAAGATTTTACTTCTAAAGTTCCCTGCCCGACAAATCTTTGAATTACAAAATTCGGACAATTTAGCGACCTTGACTTATGAAATCATTTTGACCATTCTAAACAACTCCATTTATAAGACCAACACTTGATTCTAAAAATAGACTCAAAACAATAACTATAGAGCCTGAGAACAGCTCTTGGATCCTTTTGAAACTCATTTTATAGTCCCCGAGATTCGATCTAAATATCGACAATAATTTTCGGATTGTGTCAACACTCGTCTCCCGATACACGAAAATCAAATCATCATAACTTCACGCTCGTTTGGAGCTAGAAGCTCTACTTTATATCAAATCAAAGTTAACGAAATTCTCTACAACATGATCCCATCATATCAACCTATATTCAGACTTACGACCTCCGAAAATAGCCTCAGTCCTACTGCCCAAAATTGACTATTTAAAACCATACAAAATCAATTTTCCAACACAATCTACCCATTTCCATACTACTAATATCATCATACTAACATCCTAACACATTGATCAAACCTCTAACACACTTGCATGTCCCTTTTACAAAATTCTTTTCAATCTTTCAAACACAAAACTAGTAGAATCACTAGCCATAATAATATACAATAAAATAAGATGATCATACAATAGATTAATTAATCAAAATTCTCAAAAATAAAAAGTATGATGCATGTAGGAAATTTGCATACCAAATTCTAGCCCTTTGAAAATCTAGGATGGGACTTTTATTTGTTTTTGAATATTCAAACAAGAAAATCAAAAAATTTGATGTTCTTGTTGTTAGAAATACGTTTTTAACGTATATTAGAAGTATCGGTCACTCCACAATATTATTGAATGTTGTATAGCTCGTAATTAATATTTATTTAATTTGTTAAGTAAAACCGACCCATGGGCTTGTCATGGGCCGGCCCAAGTCCATTAGTGGCTTGGATATAAATACCCCTTTCCACCATGGAAAGGGGGTTGGTTGTTGGTTTTTTCACATTCCATTTAATAAAATACACACATTTTCTCTCTCACTTTCTCTCACTACTTTCTCTCTCTAGAACCATCAACCCACCTTATTGATTCATAAGATTATCACTATTCTTCAATTGGTATCAAGAGCCATGGGGTGATTTAAGGTAAGGATTTGTGTTGCTTTTTAGTTTTTGATTGTATTAGTGATTTTTAGGAAAATCAACCTTGAATCTTGTAATTTTTGGTGTTTTTGTTGTTGGGATTAGTAGATAAGTGTTGGGTTTAGCTTATTTTGATAGAAATCACAAAACTTTTTATGGTTTATGATCAAAAATCGGGTTTAGATTCGTTTAAAGTAGGCTTTTTCTTGGTCTCGAAGTGTTTTTCCAGGAATATTCCGAATCACAGACTATTCCGAACAAGGAAAAAGATTCCGGATCAAAAGTTATTCCGGATCAACAAGGCATTCCGAATAAACCATTTATTCCGGATCAACCCGTTATTCCGGATCAACAACTTATTCCGGATCAACAGCTTATTCCGGATCAACAATTTATTCCGGATCAACCCGTTATTCCGGATCAACAACTTATTCCGGATCAACAGCTTATTCCGGATCAACAACTTATTCCGGATCAACAACTTATTCCGGATCAACAACTTATTCCGGATCAACAAGTTATTCCGGATCAACCAAGTATTCCGGATCAAGGTAATTATTCCGAATCAAGATCTTTTTCACATTAAGGTATTTATTCCGAATCAACTTAATTATTCCGGATCAAGGGGTATTTTACGAGTTTTTTAGACGACTTTTAGTGGATTTAATCTTGGTTTCTTACATACGCTTTACTTCAACAACACAACACAACTCACAACCTTACTTCACTGCTCGATCAACCGATAATCTTTGATTCTTTAAAGTGATTAAAATGAATCCGAGTTCATTAATGCCTCAAATGACATCACTTACGGATATTTCCGTTATTACGGGAACAGATAATCGCCCTCCAATGCTCATTAAAGAAGTCTTTGAAGCATGGCAAGGTCGTATGATGTCATACATTAAGGGAAAACCGACATATGGGAGGCTTATGGTCAAGTCAATTCTAAATGGTCCACTTGATTATGGTACCATCGTTGTTAACAATGTGACTCGACCACGGGAGTTTGAAGAACTTACACCAGCTCAACAACTTATTGTCGATGCAGACGAAAAGGCTCTTCAAACCATTCTCCAAGCTCTTCCACATGACATCTATCGAATGGTAAGTCAATATACGGTTGCAAAGGATTTATGGGAACGTCTAAAGGTTTTGCTACAAGGTACGTCTCTTACTAAACAGGAACGGGAATGTCAGTTGTATGATCTGTTTGATAGGTTCACGTACAGTCCAGGGGAAACGGTTCACGACTATTACTTCAGATTCACTACTCTCATGAATGATTTGAATGTATACAATCTCGTGATTGCTCCATTCCAGGTTAACACCAAGTTTTTGAATACTTTACCTCAAGCTGAATGGGGTGAGTATATTACCGATGTTAAGTTAACCAGGGATTTGCATAAGTGCAATTTGGATCAACTCTATGCTTTTCTCCAGCAGCATGAGAAACACGTGATCATGCACCGTTCACCTCGAGGTATGTACCCTGACTCTTTAGCTTTGATGGCAAATCAACCAAGCTTGTCATATAACAACACTCCTTATATCATGGGACACCAAGCTTATCATCCATCACCGTACATGACTCCAAGCTTCCCCCAATATTCGATTCTACCACAACCACCCACCTCACATCAGCAACAATATCGGTTTAATGCACCTTCGTCTCAGAGAGAACCACAAGCATCACAATATGCCTCACAACCTCACCCATATTCACCAGCAAGCATTGCACCTTATGCTCAGTCATCATACTCTTCTTATCAAGAAAATGCAGCATATTGATAGTTGTAAATTTAGATACTTGGTTTAGGAAAAACAAGCAACTAAGATATAGGGCAAGTGAGCACGACGATTTAGGAAAACCGTGTGTGAATGACCCTAAGTGAGTTCGTTCTCGAGGAGGCTAGTGTGTTGTGAATTGAATTGATTTTGATTGATGATTTTATTGTTATGAGAAAAGAAAGAAATGAGATAGGAATGACGGTTACGAAAACGGATTAAACTAAAACGAAAAAAGCGATCACGTAAAACCGTAAATAGTGCCAAAATTAAAATTTTAACCTAAAAATTCCTAAAAATTACTAAAAATCCACAATAATATTCTAAGAGTTTACAAAAAATCCAAACTTGCTAAAACCTTTTAATTAATTAGATAATGACTTTTTAATGCTAATTAAAGCCCTAAAAATCACAATTAATTATTAAAAAGCCCTAAACAAGATTTTAAAGTTTGTAAACCTCAATAATAACCTAATTAAGCTAAAAAGTATTTTTTAAAATCTTAAAACCAAATAAAACTATTTTTAAACACTTAAAAACTATTAAAATCAATTAAATCTTAAATTAATTCTAGAAAATAATTGAAAAGCCTAAAAAATATTTGGAAAGTTACAAAATTCCTAATTATGTGTCTAAAATCTAGGAAAAATGAAAAAGTAAAAAAATTAAACTTTTAATTTTTAATAATAAAATAATAATAAAATAATCAAAAAAATTCAAAGTTTACTAACAAATTCTAAAAAATTACCAAAAATCTAAAATAATGTAACTAAGACAAAAATGAAATTAAAAGTTCCTAAAACCTATTTAATAATTTTATATTGAATTTTAAAGTTGGTAAAAAACCCTAAAATCCTATGAAATAAAAAATAAGACTTTTTTGAAAACTTTTGGGGCTGTAAACCTCAAGAATGTAAATAAAAACCTAAAAATAATTTTTTCAGATTTTTAAAATGCTTTTTCCTATTTTTTATTCACTTTCTAAAATTTAAACTAAAAATAATCTTAAAAAAATAATTTAAATACGGGAAAAATAAACTTTTAACACCAAAAAGTCCTAAAACTAAACAAAAACAAAAGAAAAATACTAAATGGTAAAAATCCAAAAAGAATAAGCTTAAATCAGCTTTTAAATAAGCTGATAGCTAAATAAGCCAGAGAACAAACACACCTTAAATACAATTTGAAATGAACCTTGGTCAGTAAAAGACCCAAGGGCGCAATGGTAAGTGTGATGTGTTGTGAGGAGGATGGCACAGGTTCGAGTCCTGGCCAGTCCTTTTTACTTTTTATTTTTTTTCTTTTTAAACTTTTAAAAACACAAAACAGTAACTTACTTAACTTAAAAACACAAATATTACTCCAATTTAAACAAGATTAAGACAATTTGGAACCAAAAACGTGCTCAGTTATGTTTTATGAAAACACAAGAACTTGTGATTCTTCACAAGTGAAGAATGAATCAAGAGGGCTTGATTCTTGGATTTTTGTTATGTTTTTGAAGGACAATGGACACCCCTACACTCAGTTGGAGTGTAGGGAGTCAAGCAAACACAAAACAAGCAAGCTACAACACAAATTCAAGCACGAAATTGCACCAAATGTTTCTGATATGATATGCACAAGTCTGGGGGGTGTTTTCTGATGCAGTTAGCACACAAGTGAGATTCAATGCTCAAAAACTTGCACACAATGACACCAAATAGCATATAACCAACACACAATCCTGCTATGACCTATAATCTAACACCTTACCAAATTTGAAGGCAAATTTTACACTAAATCAAGCATAATAGGCAGTTTCTGATTTTTGCTATGTTTTCAATTTTTTTCACATGCAAATGCTTTTAAACCTTACCAAACTTGAACCTAAGTAAATGTATCACTTACTAGCCACCTGAGAAGTGTTTTCAACCAGGTTTTAACACAAGATTTTGTCACCAATCTTGATTAAACAGCTAATCCAAACACCCCTTAAATTTCAGATTATGATATTTTTCAAAGCAAATCAACACAAAATCTAACCAAACTGAATCAAACCTATCCTAGCATGCATACCATATCAAAATAAGCAATAACAAGCCAAATAAAAAGCACTTAACAACTTTTTCACAAATTTCAAGCAAAATCAATAATAACTGAAAAATGAAAAATAGGGCAAGTATTTTACCTTAAGGGACCTACATCCAGGTCCCTTAGTGGCATCTTAGCCACCTCCAATCAGGTCCGGACCTGAGCTGATCCTTGAACAAACAAGTTCTTCAAACCTGCTAAGAAAGAAAGAAGAACAAGCACAATACAATAATATGTTTTCTGATTTTTTTGAACCTTTTGAAACCTTTTTCAAAAACTTTTCATTACTTCTCAAATGTTTTTCTTACAAAACCTTTAGACCTAACACACTTACAAACCTGCCAATACAATTCTTGAACCAAATTTTTCACCACAAATTCCCCATTCTCAGAAAATGTTTTTCTAAAATTTCAAAACACCAAGTGTTTTCACAATAAAGATGGAACTCAGAGTTTCTAGCTAAAACAATTACTAACTTTCAAATAATTATAAAAGGAATTAGTTTTAAACAAACACCAACTTTATATTAATTTAAAAAGGGATTACACAATTTTGCTAGAAAAACTGGAACAACTAAATGAGATACATGCATATCATTATATACTACTCATAAGAACTATCTAGAATAAATAAAACCCTAGCAACTAAAATGCCCTAAATGCCCTTGGAGTTTTGACTGAAAATGGTCAAAATTCGTCTTCATGTGATCTCTTTTGGTGCCATGTGATATCCAGCTGTTGAAACTTCATCTTGGCTGTTAAAAATGTCCTTGGGGGCCAAGGAGTGCATCTCAAACGTTTATCTTGTCTCCTCTTGGGGTTGGGGGAAAGTGACGTTGCAGGGGAGGGCCCTACAAGACACATGGGTGTGTCTTGGTCACGGTTTTGGTGTGGGATGGGGTGAGGGTAAGCTTAATTAAGGTTCTGGAAACAATTAACAAAAACCTCTTTGATTTAGGGTGATTAAGTCCTGGGTATTTTTGGGGTTTATCTGGATAATGGGTGGGGATTTGATCTGATTTGGGGGAAGTTGTATTTAAATTTTGTGTTTAGTGGGAAAGTTAAGAGTGTTGACTGGATTTGACCAGGTTATTAAATAAACCTGGTGGGTTGTGGGTTACGGGTTGGGTTATGGGTAGGGTATGGATAATGGGTAAATGGGTGGGTATGGTGAGGTGTCAATCACTGGTTGGGTGAGGAAGTTTAGTTGTCTGGCAGTATTGGCCCCCAAGGTTTCCTCTTTCTTTCATGTTGTAATAAAACAACAAAACTTTCATTCCCTTTGTATTTAACTTTGGCAAATTGTCATTTTTGGCACATATTTTTTCCAAACTTAAAACAAGGACTTCAAATGCAATTCTTGGATTCTTCAAGGACTGATCTTGTAATATCTTCAAACTTTAAGGACCCTATTCATAATTATGAATATTTGAGGGGTATAAAGTGTTAATCTTCCAAAGTTGAGGGACCAAACTTGCCAATCTTCAATTCTTCAAGGGTATTTTTGGAAACTCAAAACTTAGGCCCGGTTCATTGTGCGGCTTCGTTTCCCGTGTTCGTTTTTGATTGATTCTTGTGATCTTTTTGTCATTTCCTCAATATCCGTACCTAAAAATACACAAGTAACAAACACGAGCATATATTTGGCATATTTAATGATATTTAATGCATTTTAAGCCCTAATTGGACGATGAGACCATGTATAAAAGCAGTCTCATCACTCCCCCATACTAAACCATTGCCATGCCCTCACGCAATGCTAGAATTAAGTATCATAGCACCTCCAAAATTCAATTTTATTCACTTTATTGGAATGATAAACTAGCTATACTACTTGTATTACTAATACTTGCGTTTTAGACATAATGTATGATTTTCATCGCAAAATGGGACGTTTAGGTTCATAGTATAAGAACACGTGAATGCTTCGTTAGAAATAATTTCATCGTCCTCGATTTTCACCCTA
This sequence comes from Glebionis coronaria, assembly GCA_025667525.1. Lineage (NCBI taxonomy): Eukaryota > Viridiplantae > Streptophyta > Magnoliopsida > Asterales > Asteraceae > Glebionis > Glebionis coronaria. Next base: position 52,718 of record JANFOE010003257.1, on the reverse strand, counting down.
ATTCCATGCCAAGCGTGCAACGAGATCATTGTCATTATAAGTTAGTAATGCTAACACTACTCATATGCCCTAATCACATACTTATCCTCCCATTATTCCTAAGTTGTATCTCTTATATTTTATTTTGTCTTGAATGTTTCACGAGGATACATCATTGACTTATGCGATAATAGAGATTTAGGTCTAAAAATAGAGTCCTAACGGTGTAACTAAGACCATCAAATCAATAACCCCTCCCAATAGACAACAATGTTAAAAAATTAAGTCGACAAGAAGAATCGATAAACACGGTTTTATAACGGTTTTGAACATGAGACTTATTACCTAGACTTTTATACGCCCCCTAGCGGAAGGGCCTTATTATCTTTGGTTTACCTCCATCTTTTATTCAACTTCGCCATGAAGCTTTTATTATGACTTCGGTCTTGCCTTGCCTTTTATTATCCGCCTCATCGGTGGTTTTATTAGCCAAAGACGTATATCCTCACGCTAAAGCGAATTTCGGATCTTTAAAGCTTCGAAGATTAAGGCTAGATTCACTTTCAATTTTGCATAGATTTTAGGCCTTGTGGGGCTTCAAATTGTTTGCTAGATTTAGGTGAGCACTTGAAATCTTATTATTGGGTGAAGCTTTTGATTATTCGGGTGCCAATACTTCAAAACCGTGACGCTGGCGATACCTTAATGTCTTCCCAATTTAATTACACGGAAGCTACTAGAAAAGACTAGAAACCCAACAATCCTAACTAAACCGCTAAGTCAATATTTATTAAGCAAAAAATATTTACAAGCGAAGGGAGAATAAGCAAACAACGAGAGCACATGAGTTTTTGAAAGAATACGAGTACTCTACGTTTAGCATAGTAACTTATAATTAACTCTATCATTTCTCGTCCTCATTTAAGAGACTTAGCCTAATGTGTAGTTAAGGAATCAAAGCTAAGTGCTCAACACGCACGGTCGAGTCAAAAATTACTCTTATTCTCGCCATCGGAAAACCTACATTCGTGTCTTTAAACACTTATAAAACATAAGAAAAATTTTAAAATTTGGCCATTTTTAGCCTTATTTTGCAACAAAAACGATAAACAAAAAAGATAAACTTTGGAAAGCGTGAAGGTTTGGCAAGGCAAGTATCTATTCACCCCCCATACTAAAGTTAAACATTGTCCTCAATGTTTCGAGTCTAGGGGTGCAAACACCCCCATACTAGAGACGTAGTCGAATGCCTAATCTAGCATGGAAAGGGTGTAACCAATAAATTAATAGCCGTTTATGAAGTGTGCTAAAAACCTAAGGTTAGAACATCAAAAGGATATATCATTTGGATATTGAGAAATGTCTTCAAAGCAAACGATCGAGTGCTCCCATAAAACGAACACGAGAGGCTCCAATCATGAAGATCATGATCTAAAAACCACAATGCACAAACAACCACGGAACAAAGGTTGGAAGGGCACAAATCCCCTCACATTAAACTAATTAGAAAGCAATAATATGTACATGGATAAGCATGGGTCTCCCCCACGAGGCACCTTGTTTTTGATAACCGAGTCAAAAGCTCGACTCGAATCCCCATAAATGTGATCATTTAGGGATAATCATGGTGTGGTCAATTTTTAGTGGGGCTTACATGATAAACAAGGCCCAAAAACAACCGGTATTAAGGACTAAGTCCTTAGATGGTGCAAAATACCGGGATCGAAGATGGCGTTCTCGTTTTCATTGAAAAACTAATCAACGCCACTTCATCATGAGTCAACAAAAACTCAAAGAGTTTGAAGAAAATAGGAGAGAAGAAATATAAGGGTGGGACAATGGGTAAGTCACTAAAAACATGAGCTACTCGAGGTAGACTCGCACCAATCAAATGAAAAGATTTTCCATTTATTGCATCGGTGGAAGACCGAGATTTCCCTATACAAGCAATTCCAGGATCAAATATCTCGTCCTCGGTGGAGAAAGGGGAGGGAATATAAGGGAATTCCCCCACACTAGGTCCACACAAAGCATCGTCAAAAGGAGAAGACGAGCTTGTAGTACTCAATAAACGCGGTGATGACGGAGTTAGAGTTGTAGAAAAATCTTTTAAATTCAATTCAAAATCTTTTCCTTTTTCATCTTTTAAACTCTCCTTGTGAAAACCCGATTTAATTATGTCAAAAATATTCGGTGTATCTAAAGCAATGTTAGTCACACTAAAGATTCTCACATTTTGAAACCGTTTTGGTAAAGGTGGTGGTAAGTTTTCAAAACGTTTGTCAACAAAGAAAACTTCCTCATCGGGATCAACGTATTCATCATCCGAAGAATCACTCACAATTGGAACCGTAGGCTTAACACTCTTAACCTCCACCGGCGGAGGGGACGAAACTTCATTTTTATCAACAACTCCTAAAACTCTTTTTGAAATTCTTTTGCAAATGTTTTTGATGGGATTGACATTGTACAAAGACGTGATAGAATACACATGAGAAAGAGTGGAGTTTTGGGTTGCATTAATGACGAGTTCTTCCTCATTAAAATGAAGAGTGATTTTCCTTGCATGCACATCGAATTGCTCTCGAGGTATCCAAAAAAGATCGACCTAAAATTAACGGAACTTTAGGATCGATGGGAATGTCAACAACAATAAAGTCTACGGGATTGTAGAACTTTCCAACTTTCACAAAGACGTACTCGGCAACTCCACAAGCTAGAATCATAGAATGATCGGCCATCTCGATTGACATTCTTGAAGGAGTGAGATTTGGAAGATTGAGCGATTTAAAAATCTCAAGAGGCATCAAATTAATACTAGCACCAAGATCGGCCAAGGCGTAGCATTCTTCCATGTCTTGTATAGCACATGGGATTAAAAACTTGCCAGGATCACCGACTTTTTGAGGTATGCGACTTAGAAAAACCGATGAACAACTAGACGATTTTTGCAATTTCTCTTTGTTATACTTTTGAAGTTCGCGGCAAATCGAGGCATCATGACTAAGGCGTCGGCAAAACTTATATTGAAATGCAAGTCACGAAACATTTTCATAAAAAGTTCAAATTGATAATTATTTCGTTCTTGTGCCTTTTCCTTGTCTCGTCTTGAAGGGTATGGTAAAGGTGGTGTGGGTTGGGGCATAGACATAGGCATAGGCCTTGGAATCTCGGGTTCCATGATTGGTATAGGTTCAACCGTAGGTGTGGTTTGAGCGGTACTTCGTGGGCTTGTAATTTGCTCCTTTTCTACCACAACCTCGGGTTCTTTCTCTTTTTCCTTCTCCATAGAAGTACTTGGACGAGAAATGGGTTCTTTTAAAGTTTTACCACTACGAGTAGTAATAACCTTCAACTCTCCTTTCGGGTTCACGATGGTATCACTAGGAAGACCACCTGAAGAAGAGGGCTTACACATGATAGCTTCAAACATTTTAGCCATTCGGTCTTCAAATTTAGATTGCCTAGCATCCGCTTTTAACAATTCTTGCTTAATCTCATGTTGTCCTTGCTCCATTTTTTGTTGATTTTGTTGGAGTCGTGTCACATTTCCTTCCATTTTATTAGCATGAGTTTTAAGTTCATTAGCAAGTTCGTTTTTAAGCTCGTTTTTCAACTCGGATCTTAAGCTAACCATTTCACGTTGCATGTTGTCAAACTTAGCATCATTAGCCTTAGCATAATTCAAAAATTCTCCTTGAAGATTTTTGGTGTGATCATTTTGAAAACCTTGTGTAGAAGTTTGAAAATCACGGTTTTGGTTTTGGTTTGAAATTTGCCCATTTCCACTTTGATAATTACCCTTATTGTAGTTCCTTTGATTTCCTTGGTAATTTCCACCTTGGTTGTTGTTGCGATAATTATTAGCATTTTGATTTGGTGGAGCTTGATTTTGGCGGGAACCTTGACCGATTTGGTTATAAGTTCCCGTGGCTACATAAGCACTCGAAGTGTTACCATCCGCGGTAATGCACTCGGAACGATCATGAGCTCCACCACATGACAAACAACTCTTAGAAACCGCTTTAACCGAAGCGGAATTCGAAGCTTCTTGAGCTTTCCAATGGGACATAAGGGTCGAAAACCTATCGAAAAACCGATTTTCCTCATTAGCCTCATCATGTAAGGCATTGATACTACGAGACGAGGATGAGCCCATTTTGGCAACACTCGGTGTGTTACGAGGGCTATAAACCTTAGACCTATTCTCAATTATGACCAAAGCTTCTTCAACCGTTTTACACAAAAAATTACCACCCGCGGCGGCATTTAAATAATCTCTTTCATGATCATTAAGTCCATTGTAAAACGTGTCTATTTGGTGCAAGTCGGAAAAACCGTGATGAGGACATTCATGTAACATCTCCTTAAACCTATTCCAAGCCGTTGAAAAACTTTCATTTGGTTCTTGTGAAAATTTAGAGATCTCATTTTTCAAATGCGTAGTCTTAGAGGGCGGAAAAAATTGGTTCACAAATTTCGAAACGAGATCCTTCCACGTCAATATAGAATTGGGTGGCTCTTTCTCTAACCAAATTTTAGCGGGCCCCGCTAAGGAATACGGAAAAAGCATCATCTTAATCGAGTCATTCGAGACATCCTTGAATTTGCACGTGGCGGTAAGACGATTGAATTGGCGGATATGGTTGTGGGGATTGTCCTTTTCATCACCACGGAATTTGTTGTTTTGGATCATCGACAACAAACCCGTTTTCACCTCAAAATTCTCCGCAAGGATAGCGGGAATCACAATAGCTTCTCCATAACCCTCGGTGGGTGCTTGAAGTAACTCCATCATAGTTCGATTCGCCATGGTTGGTGCTTCTCGTACAATGGGTTCGTTAATAGGAGACTCCTCACTAGAATGAGTTGGAGTGGGAGTTTTGTTCTTTCGTCTACGTGCTCGTTTTGCTTGATTACGAGTTAGCATAAACGTCACGTACAACGAGGAGACGAGCAAAGAAGATTCTTTTTGGTGTTTTGTATTTTTTAATTTTTTTGTGGTTTTTGATGGTATTAACTTTTTTGGAAATTGGTGAAATGTATTAAGTAGACACAAATCTACAAATCTCCTCCTTAATCAAATCTCTCGATTAAAGAAGCCTCAAGGAATGAAAACGATCACGTGAAGTGAACGCCTTCGATGACTTTAGAACGATGGTGGAACACCAAATCGTTCAAGAGGGTTTAATCAATAGAAACCAAGAAAATATATATGATATGTAATAATACTTTGGGCGGCAAAACCCTCGATTCACTCTCAAAATCAAATACGCACAAGCAAGCGGAGGAAACGAGGCGGCGCGAAGCACTTAAGAGCCTTTTTCCTTTAGGTCGTGAAATACAACCGCCTTATACCCACCTTATAGTTTGTATTTTCAAGATTAAGCTTCACGAAAGTATTTATCTATTTTTGCCTTTTTTTCTTTGGTTTGAGATTCGAATACAATGATTGGGTAATGACCTCCCAAGTCAAGGTTGTGATTTCTCACGTATTTGGAGTACTTGTGAATTTATTGTTCTACGTATACAATATAGTAATAATATTCACACAAAAGCCGAAAAACGATAATATGTATTAGTAGAGTGCTACTGATGAGATGGCATTTATACATGATCTCATCGTTCTTTTCGGGCTTTAAATGCATAAAAATGTCATAAAATACCATATATATGCTTGTGTTTGTTTACTTGTGTATTTTAGGTATGGATATCGTGAAAAAGACAAAAGATCACAAGATACAAGGAAAAACGAACACGAGAAACGAAGCCGTACAAAGAACCGGGCCCTAATCATGGAATTTTCATCAAATACCCTTGAAGACTTGAAGACAAAACAAGATTGATCCTCAATGAATGAAGAAATGACACTTAAAACCCTTGTATATTAATAATTACAAGTTTGGTCCCTTAAGTTTGTCAAAATTGCAAAAAGGTCCTTCAACTTTGAAGAAATGGCAAGATTGGTCCCTCAACAAATTCAAATTGCCATTTATGGTCCCTCATGAAGATTAAGATGCAAGGAAGACCTTGGAAGATCAACAATGTTCAAAAACAGCCCTTGAAATATTCAAAGATGACAAAAATTACCCTTGATAACCTTTTTGTCAAAGTTTGTGCCAAAAATGACAAACCTTGGAAGTTGATATAGGCTTAATCAGGCGCTGACAGGTTTTAAAAGTTAAAAGACAAAAGAAAGAAAAGAAAAGGGCCAAAGTTGACAAGTTGAAAGATTCAAATGGAAAAACAGGCGCCTAACATGTTTATTCCCCCAATTTCGGATCAAAGGGAGTACTATTCACCTTTTTACTTCCCCAGTTTTTACATCCACTTTTACTTGGGTAAAACTCAATTAAACTTGCACACAAGTAATTCACACACTCACAAACCTTTCCCACTCCTAAAAACCTGCATCCCACTCATGTGCACCAAACCCCCAATTCCCCAATCCACAATCACATCATTCCTTAGCCCCCAAGCTCATGACGTGTCCCAATTGAATGGCCAAGATTATTTGCTTCCTCCCAAAGCAAAATAAACGTTCAAGATCAAATGGACAGCTCATATGCACCAAAAACGTTTGAGGGCAATTTTGGAATTTCTTATGTATTAGGGTTTATGTTTTTATGCTTCTAGGATGTTCTATAGGCTCTATAAAAGGAGACCCAAGCTGTGGTGATCCCTTTGTTCCAGTTTTTAAGCTTGCACATGTAATACCTTTTTAAAGAAATAAAAAGTTTGGTTTTTGAAATATTCAAGTGTAATTCCTTTTTTATTGTTTTTAAAAGTTGAGTGTTGTGTTAAGCTTAATTCTGAGTTCCAAGTTTTAATTTTGGTGAAGTAAGTTTGATTTTCAAAGTTGTTCATAGTTTATGAAATTTGGACAAATTTTGGTAAGAATTTGATCCATTGGATTTGTGATAAGAAGTGTGATTCATTTGGTGTTATAGGGTCTTAAAAACGTTTTAAGAAGATTAAAAAGGTTTTGGAAGAGTTATAAAAAAAAAGAAGAGAATAAAAACAAAATATTGATATATCTTGTTTTATCCATTTTTTTGTTTGATTTGTCATAAGCAGGTGTCAAGGTTGTTGATCAAGGATCAGCACCAGCCCGGGCTGGTTTGGAGGTGGATTCAACATCCACTAGGACCCTTGGATGTAAGGGTCCTAAGGTAACTCTCTTTTACTCTTTGAAAAGTTCATAAAAAATGCTTGTTACATGATTTTGCTTGACTAATTGATTAAGTGTTGGTTTGTTGTGTAAACTGCTTTGATTGTTGTTCTTTGATGTTAGTATGCATGTTGGAATAGCATTGATTCAGTTTTGTTGAGTTTGTGAGTAATTTTGTTTGTTAAAAACGTTTTCAAAGTTTTTAAAGGGTGTTTGGCAATACGTTTTAACAGGGCACTAAGCTTAGATTTTGATTTTAATAGGTGTTAAAAGGATTGATAAGTATTAGGATAGGTTGTTAGTTAGTAGTAAGTGAGTTTGGAACAAGATTTGAGTGGTTTGTATGCTTGAAAGAGAAAAAAGAGTTGCTCAAATCGGCTTTAGTCATACTATGCTTATGTTTCTTGATTTGGGACCCTGATTCTTTGATCTCTGTTAAGCCATAGGGGTAATTTGTTGTTGCTTTTGTTTGAGTACTAGTTGGTGAGTATACATGCTGAATTTGTGCATTTGAAGTTCATTAGATAGCAAGTTATAGCTCATTAAGCCCACTGTCCTAGTTCTTTGTTACAGCAACCTTGCATAGGTTAGGGAGTGCTTTGATTTGCTTGTTATTGAGTGCTAAGTGTTTCATTTGCTTGTGCTTGACTCCTTGAGCTTCAATAAGCTCAAGGGTGCCCCTATTGTTCCATAATATCCCATCAAATAAGCTCACAAGCCAATCCTTTGGCCTCTGAAATCTGTGAAGAAAAGCAAAACAAAGTTCAAACCTGCTTGGTGTTCAAAAGCATTCTGTCACGTTTTTGCATAGTATTGCGCCGCAAGAACTACCTGTTGCGGCGCAACTGAAGGAGCTGCTGATCAAGGTGATCTCGTTTCACTAGTTGCGGCGCAAGACACAAGCGTTGCGGCGCAACTAAGTGACAAAAAGGGGGGGGTTTCAGGATTCGACCCCTGGTCACCACGTTCACATCACACCACACTCACCACCGCGCCCTGGGGACTTTGACTAAGAGTCTTGGTTTCCATAACTACTTAACCACTTTTCTCTTTTGCTTATTAATATAAGCCGTAGGTTTTAAGCTAAATTCCAGCTTATTTATAAGCTTCTTTTTGTTCTTTTTATTTTTCATAGAAACTTATTAGGATTGTTGATTTTTAAAAATTGGTTTTATATTTTTCCACTTATTAGTTTATTTATTAGAATTTATTTAATAGACGTTTTTTATAAAAGCCATAAAAAATAGAAAAAACAGTTTTTATTTCTAGGAAAAATAGTTTTTAGTTTTTAAAATATATTTTTGAGGTTTACATATAATTTTGGTTTCAAAAACATTTATTTTTAATTTTATAATATTTTAAGGTTTTTAATAAACTTTAAAGATTTTTATAAAGTTATTAAAAAAGGTTTAGGAGCTATAATTTGTGTTTTTTCTCTTAATTATATTATTTAGGATTTTTAGAAATTTTTTATTTTAAATTTTAGAAACTTTTATTTTTTAGTAATATTTTAATATTATTTTATTATTTAATTTTCAAAATTTTCTTTTTCCTTCTTTTTCATTTTTCCTAGGTTCTTTGTCATTAATTAGGACCATTTCCATTTTTAGAATAATTTTTAAGCTTTTAGATTTATTTTTATAATTATTTTAAGTTTAATTAGTTTTTAATTATTTTAAATCATTTTTAGGGTTTTAAAAATAGCTTTAATAGGTTTTAATTTTTAGAAAATTACTTTTTAGTCTTCTAATAATATAAGTTAAGTGATCATTCAATAAAATCATATTTTAGACTTTTTGAATTAGTTAAATTTAATTTTAGGGCTTTAATTAGCATTTAAAATTAATTATTTAATTAATAAAAGGTTTTAAAATATCTTTGTTGGATTTTTATCTTTGTTTATATTATTTAAGACTTGTTTTTAGCCTTTTTGATATTTTGTTTTTTTGGTTTTAATAATTTTTAATTTTTGTGGTTTTTCTACGGTCTTACGTTTTCGTCGTAGTTTAATTTTCACGTATCCGTCTTTTCTTCTTCTCACCCCCATTCTTCTTAATATTAATCTCAAAGAAATACAAGTTAATTCACAACACCTATACCTCCTCGAGAACGAACTCACTTTTAGGGTCATTCACACACGGTTTTCCTAAATCGTCGTGCACGCTTACCCTATTTACGTTCTTTTTCCTAAAGGACGTATTTCTACAATTATCAAAATGGCGCCGCTGCCGGGGAGGTGTGTCGTGATTTAATTTGGAAAATTTTGTTTTTGATATTATCCATAATAGTATTTGTGTTAAGTGGAACTCCCTTAACACGTATTATCGGTTTTCTCGGTTTTTCTTTGTGAATATTATTAATATATTGTATTAAGTATCACAATCAATATACAATATCTCCAAAAGTGTGAAAACACAACCTTGATTCGGGATTTCATCACTCGATCATTGTATTCGAATCTCAAACAAAAAGAAAAGGCAAAAATAGATAAATACTTTCGAGAAGCTCGATTTTGAAAAATACGAACTATAAGGTGGGTATAAGGCGGGTATTATAAAATATACCCTAAGGAAAAAGGCTCTTAAGTGCTTCGCGCCGCCTCGTTTCCCCGCTTGCTTGTGAGTATTTTGAGATTGAAGGCTAATCGAGGGTTTTGCCGCCCAAAGTATTAATACGTATACTATATTTGCTTGGTTTTCTTTGTGATTAAACCCTCGTGAACAATTTGGTTTTCACCAAAGTTCTAAAGTCATTCGAAGGCGTTCACTCCACGTGATCGTTTTCATTCCTTTGAGGCTTCTTTAATCAAGAGTTTGATTCGAGGAGAGATTTTGTAGATTGTTGTCTACGAAGATACACCAAAATCCAAAAAAATTAAATATCATCAAAAACACAAAAAAAATTGAAAATCCACAAAACAACCAAAAAGAATCTTCTTTGCTCACCTCCCATTCTTCGTGAAGTTTATGATCACTCGTAATCAAGCTAAACGAGCTCGTAAACGTCTTCAAAAGCAAGCAAATCAAGGATCGTTGATTGTTGAAGAACCTCCAATTGTGGAACCTATTATAGAACAAGAAGTCGTAATGGCTAATCGTACTATGATGGAGTTGCTACAAGCACCCACCGAGGGTTTTGGAGAGGCCATTGTTATTCCCGCCATCCTTGCGGAGAATTTCGAGATTAAGACGGGTTTAATGTCGATGCTACAAGCAAACAAATTTCGAGGTCATGAGAAAGACAACCCGCATTACCATATTAGGAATTTCAACCGTCTCACCGCCACTAGCAAATTCAAGGATGTTCCGCATGACGCCATTAAGATGATGTTGTTTCCATATTCGTTGGATGGACCCGCAAAAATTTGGCTCGAGAAAGAACCGCCAAATTCGATTTTGACATGGGCCGATCTCGTTTCTAAGTTTGTGAACAAGTTTTTTCCACCATCGAAAACAACGCACTTAAAAAATGAGATTTCACGATTTGTGCAACGTAACAATGAAAGTTTTTCTATGGCATGGGAACGATTTAAGGAGATGTTACATGAATGTCCTCACCATGATTTTTCGGAATTGCATCAAATTGATACCTTTTATAATGGGCTTAATGATCATGAACGAGATTATTTGAATGCCGCCGCGGGTGGTAATTTTTTGTGCAAGACGACAAATGAGGCTTTACAAATCATTGAAAATCGATCTAAGGTTTATAGCCCTCGTAACACACCGAGTGTTGCCAATATGGGTTCGTCATCGTCATCACAATCGTCTCGTAGCATTAACGCCTTACATGATGAAGCTAATGAGGAAAATCGGTTTTTTTGATAGATTTGCTAATCTAATGTCCCATTGGAAGGCTCAAGAAGCTTCCAATTCCGCTTCGGTTAAAGCGGTTGCTAAGAGTTGTTTATCGTGTGGAGGAGCTCATGATTTATCCGAGTGCATTACCGCGGATGGTAACACTTCGAGTGCTTATGTAGCAACGGGAACTTACAACCAAAACGGCCAAGGTTCTCGCCAAAATCAAGCTCCACCAAATCAAAATGTTAACAATTATCGAAACAACAACCAAGGTAATTACCAAGGCAACACACGCAATTACAACAAAGGGAATTATCAAAGTGGGAATGGACAAATCTCTAATCAAAACCAAAACCGTGATTTTCAAAACACTACACAAGGTTTTCAAAATGCTCACACGAAAAATTTGCAAGGAGAATTTTTAGATTATGCAAAAGCAAATGATGCAAAATTTGATAATATGCAACGTGAGATGATTAGCTTAAGGTCCGAGTTGAAAAACGAGCTTAAAAATGAACTTGCTAATGAACTTAAAACTCATGCTAATAAAATGGAAGGAAATGTTCAACGTCTTCAACAAAACCAACAAAAGATGGAATTAGGACAACATGAGATTAAGCAAGAGTTATTGAAAGCGGATGCTAGGCAATCAAAATTTGAGGACCGAATGGCTAAGATGTTCGAAGCAATCATGTGTAAGCCCTCTTCTTCGGGTGGTCTTCCTAGTGATACCATTGCAAACCCGAGGGGAGAAATGAAGGTTATTACTACACGAAGTGGTAAAACTTTCAAGGAACCAATCTCTCGTCCAAGTACTTCTACGGAGAAGGAAATCGAGAAAGAACCCGAGGTGATGGTCGAAAAGGAGCACATTACAATCCCACGAAGTACCGCTCAAACCACACCTACGGTTGAACCAATACCAATTGTGGAACCCGAGTTTCCAAGGCCGTTGCCTAATGACCAACCCACACCACCTTTACCTTACCCTTCGAGACGAAACAAAGAGAAAGCACAAGAAAGGAACAATTATCAATTTGAGCTATTTATGAAAATGTTTCGTGATTTGCATTTTAACATAAGTTTTGCCGATGCTTTAATCATGATGCCTCGATTCGCCGCAAACTTCAAAAGTATGCTAAACAACAAAGAGAAGTTACAACAATCGTCTAGTTGTTCATCGGTTTTTCTAAGCCGCATACCACAAAAAATCGGTGATCCCGGTAAATTTTTGATTCCGTGTGCTATTCAAGATATGGAGGAATGCTACGCCTTGGCCGATCTTGGTGCTAGTATTAATTTAATGCCTCTCGAGATTTTCAAATCGCTTTCGCTTCCGGCTCTTACTCCTTCGAACATGTCTATCGAGATGGCCGATCATTCTACGATCATGGCATGTGGAGTAGCCGAGGACGTTTTCGTTAAAGTCGGAAAGTTTTACTATCCCGTTGACTTTATCGTTGTAGACATTCCTATCGATCGAAAAGTTCCTCTCATTTTGGGTCGTTCATTTTTGGATACATCACGAGCACTTATCGATGTTCATGCTCGGAAAATCACCCTTCGTTTCAATGAAGAAGAACTTGTCATCAATGCAACACAAAACTCCAATCTTTCTCATGTATATTCTATTGCAACTTTAAACCATGGTGACTCGACCAATGTCGTTTGCAAAGAATTTTCACCAAGAGTTTTAGGGAATGTCACCAAAAACAATTTACCATTTCCTCCGCCGGTGGAGGTTATGAGTGCAAAACCTACAAAGAAGAAACCATCAATACTTGAATCGAAAAATCCTTCACCTTCGTTCTTGAAAAGTGTTGATAAGTTGCCGGTTTCTACGGAAGATCTTTCGGATGATGAATATGTTGGCCCCGATGGGGAGGTTTTCTTCGTCGATAAACGTTTTGAGAACTTGCCACCACCAAAACCAAAACGGTTTCAAAATGTGAGAATTTTTAGTGTGACTAACATCGTCTTAGAAACACCGAATATTTTCGACATAATTAAAAAGGGTTTTCATAAGGAGAGTTTAAAAGATAACAAAGGAAAAGATCTTAAATGTGATTTAATTGATTTTTCTACAAATCTAACTCCGTCATCACCGCGTGATTTGAGTGCTACAAACTCGTCTACTCCTTTTGACGATGTTTTGTGTGGTTCTAGTATGGGGGAAGCCCCTTATGTTCCCTCATCCTTGTCCACCGAGGACGAGATATTCGATCCCGGAATTTCATGTAAAGGGAAATCTCGGTCTTCCACCGATGTAATAAATGGAAACTATATCTATTTGCTTGGTGCGAGTCTACCTCGAGTAGCTCAAACGTTTGTCTTACCAATTGTCTCACCCTTCTACTTCTCATCTATTTTCTTCAAACTCTTTGAGTTTATGGCACATGTTCAAGGAGTGGCTTTGATTTGTTTTTCCAATGGAAACGAGAACGCCATCTTCGACCCCGGTATTTTGCATCATTTAAGGACTTAGTCCTTTATACCGGTTGCTTTTTGGGCCTTGTTTATCATGTAAGCCCCATCAAAAATTGACCACACCATGAAATCCCTAAATGTTCACATTTTGAGGGGATCGAGTCGAGCTCATGACTCGGTAATCAAAAACGAGGTGCCTCGTGGGGGAGATCCCATGCTTATCTTTATGCTTTTTATGTTCACTAATAAGGGGACTTGTACCCTTCCAACTCGTTGTCTCGTGGTTGTTTGTGATTGTGTTATCTAGATCATCATCATCGTCTACGATTGAAGACTCTCGTGTTCGTTTACGTGAGCCTCCATCGTTCGTTTGAAGAAGTTTTTCACGAATCCATGACATATCCTTTATTGTTCTAACAATTATCTTTTAGCATAATTAATAAACGGCTTTAGATATATTGTTGATCACCCTTTCCATGCTAGATCCTAAGCATTCGATTCTTCGTCTCTAGTATGGGGGTGCTCCACCTTTAGACTCGAAACATTGAGGACAATGTTTACTTTTAGTATGGGGGGGTGAATAGGTACTTGCTTTGCTACGCCCTCACGTTTTCCAACTTTCAATGTTTTGTTTTGCTAATAAGGCTAAAAATGGCCAAATTTTAAAATTTTTCGTAGTTTTCATAAGTGTTTTTAAGACACGAATGTATATTTTCCGATGGGTAGAATAAGAGTTAATTTTTGACTTGATGGGCATTTGGAGCCATTTACATTCCTTAACCCGCTCAATTCAAGTTTTGCTAGACTTTTATATAGGGAGCTTTAAAACGCGAAAGTCTTAATTCATTCGGGTTAAGAACAAGAACTTTTCGCAAGTTCCTATAATTGATTCTAGAAAGTCACTTATCAAGGGAACTTTAAAACGCATTCTCTAAACTTGAAAAAGTCCAAGAAAGTGCAAGATCCTATAGGTGGCTTGAAAACCCAAAACTTTGATTTGATATAGTCTTAATGAAAGCTAATCCAAATTTGGCTTAATTTTGACTTGCACGGCTAAGTATTCACGAGTCTCTTTAATTAGAGGTCTTTAAATAGTGAAGAACGAGAAATGATAGAGTTAGACAAGTAATCATGCTAAACGTAGAACATGAAAGTGTTCTTTCAAAAACTCATATGTTTTTAATTGTGGCTTTTTCTTCCCATAAGATCAATGCATTAGGAATAAAACATAATTGCAATAAGTAAGGTCGTACGATTTGAAAAGTTACTTAGCCTCTAGCGCAAAATCGTTTAAAAGTTGCTCGGGGTTGAATAGAGTTCATAGCCAAGGCATAACTTATTGAAGCGGGACGCGAAGATTGGCGATCATCCAAAAAGGCCCTAACAAGGCATGAGGAGCTCTATTTTTGCTAAAGATCCAAAGATGATGTGAAGTATCATTATTCCAAAATCAATATGAAGGATCGAGACACACGACGAGAAGCAATTACTCCCCTAAAGAATGGAGAAAGTCTATCCAAAAAGACCCTAACAAGGTATGAGGATGAATATATCCAAGTCCAAAAAGGAGGCGGATCGTTGTATATCAAAATCCAAAGTAAAGATTGAAGAAAAATGATGAAGTCGTGGTCCTATATGAAGAATCTCTCAAAAACGTCAAATGAAGAAATTCCAAATATATGAAGAGAAGACCATAATTTCGAGAACGTCTTCCCAAGATTTGAAGTATGAAGTACATGCCAAATATCGGTCCGAGAAAGGTCTCAAATCGTGAAACGAGTTATGCCAAGATATGAACTTAAGGAGATACACGAGAAGCCGTTTTAAAAGATTTTGTCCTTCGGCTAACTATTGATCAAATCGTGCTACTTTGCTTTCGGACTAATAACTACTCAAATAAGTCAATATGAATCACTTGTGATCCATGACAAATAGATAAAAAATGCTAGTAACCCATTTCCTTTTATAATAACTAGGATTGCGGGGAGAAAAAGTATTACACAATTTGGACGTATGAGTAGTGTTAGCATTGTGACTTGTACCAACAATGATCTTGTTTTTGCACTTAGCATGGAATGTATGACAATCAAGGATGACGAAGTTTACTCTAAGGGACATTAACTTGTTTCTATTCTTTGACCCTAAAAGTCACCTTTTGGTGATGAAAATCATACATTATGTCTTTACACATCATCGTAGTATGTTGCAAGTCTTTTACTCTTCAATAAAGGTTAATAAAATTGAACTTTGGTGATGCTTAGATACTTTATTCTAGCATTGCGTGAGGGCACGGCAATGGCTTAGTATGGGGGAGTGATGAGATGGCATTTATACATGATCTCATCGTTCTTTTCGGGCTTTAAATGCATAAAAATGTCATAAAATACCATATATATGCTTGTGTTTGTTTACTTGTGTATTTTAGGTATGGATATCGTGAAAAAGACAAAAGATCACAAGATACAAGGAAAAACGAACACGAGAAACGAAGCCGTACAAAGAACCGGGCCCTAATCATGGAATTTTCATCAAATACCCTTGAAGACTTGAAGACAAAACAAGATTGATCCTCAATGAATGAAGAAATGACATTTAAAACCCTTGTATATTAATAATTACAAGTTTGGTCCCTTAAGTTTGTCAAAATTGCAAAAAGGTCCTTCAACTTTGAAGAAATGGCAAGATTGGTCCCTCAACAAATTCAAATTGCCATTTATGGTCCCTCATGAAGATTAAGATGCAAGGAAGACCTTGTAAGATCAACAATGTTCAAAAACAGCCCTTGAAATATTCAAAGATGACAAAAATTACCCTTGATAACCTTTTTGTCAAAGTTTGTGCCAAAAATGACAAACCTTGGAAGTTGATATAGGCTTAATCAGGCGCTGACAGGTTTTAAAAGTTAAAAGACAAAAGAAAGAAAAGAAAAGGGCCAAAGTTGACAAGTTGAAAGATTCAAATGGAAAAACAGGCGCCTAACATGTTTATTCCCCCAATTTCGGATCAAAGGGAGTACTATTCACCTTTTTACTTCCCCAGTTTTTACATCCACTTTTACTTGGGTAAAACTCAATTAAACTTGCACACAAGTAATTCACACACTCACAAACCTTTCCCACTCCTAAAAACCTGCATCCCACTCATGTGCACCAAACCCCCAATTCCCCAATCCACCAATCACATCATTCCTTAGCCCCCAAGCTCATGACGTGTCCCAATTGAATGGCCAAGATTATTTGCTTCCTCCCAAAGCAAAATAAACGTTCAAGATCAAATGGACAGCTCATATGCACCAAAAACGTTTGAGGGCAATTTTGGAATTTCTTATGTATTAGGGTTTATGTTTTTATGCTTCTAGGATGTTCTATAGGCTCTATAAAAGGAGACCCAAGCTGTGGTGATCCCTTTGTTCCAGTTTTTAAGCTTGCACATGTAATACCTTTTTAAAGAAATAAAAAGTTTGGTTTTTGAAATATTCAAGTGTAATTCCTTTTTTATTGTTTTTAAAAGTTGAGTGTTGTGTTAAGCTTAATTCTGAGTTCCAAGTTTTAATTTTGGTGAAGTAAGTTTGATTTTCAAAGTTGTTCATAGTTTATGAAATTTGGACAAATTTTGGTAAGAATTTGATCCATTGGATTTGTGATAAGAAGTGTGATTCATTTGGTGTTATAGGGTCTTAAAAACGTTTTAAGAAGATTAAAAAGGTTTTGGAAGAGTTATAAAAAAAAAGAAGAGAATAAAAACAAAATATTGATATATCTTGTTTTATCCATTTTTTTTGTTTGATTTGTCATAAGCAGGTGTCAAGGTTGTTGATCAAGGATCAGCACCAGCCCGGGCTGGTTTGGAGGTGGATTCAACATCCACTAGGACCCTTGGATGTAAGGGTCCTAAGGTAACTCTCTTTTACTCTTTGAAAAGTTCATAAAAAATGCTTGTTACATGATTTTGCTTGACTAATTGATTAAGTGTTGGTTTGTTGTGTAAACTGCTTTGATTGTTGTTCTTTGATGTTAGTATGCATGTTGGAATAGCATTGATTCAGTTTTGTTGAGTTTGTGAGTAATTTTGTTTGTTAAAAACGTTTTCAAAGTTTTTAAAGGGTGTTTGGCAATACGTTTTAACAGGGCACTAAGCTTAGATTTTGATTTTAATAGGTGTTAAAAGGATTGATAAGTATTAGGATAGGTTGTTAGTTAGTAGTAAGTGAGTTTGGAACAAGATTTGAGTGGTTTGTATGCTTGAAAGAGAAAAAAGAGTTGCTCAAATCGGCTTTAGTCATACTATGCTTATGTTTCTTGATTTGGGACCCTGATTCTTTGATCTCTGTTAAGCCATAGGGGTAATTTGTTGTTGCTTTTGTTTGAGTACTAGTTGGTGAGTATACATGCTGAATTTGTGCATTTGAAGTTCATTAGATAGCAAGTTATAGCTCATTAAGCCCACTGTCCTAGTTCTTTGTTACAGCAACCTTGCATAGGTTAGGGAGTGCTTTGATTTGCTTGTTATTGAGTGCTAAGTGTTTCATTTGCTTGTGCTTGACTCCTTGAGCTTCAATAAGCTCAAGGGTGCCCCTATTGTTCCATAATATCCCATCAAATAAGCTCACAAGCCAATCCTTTGGCCTCTGAAATCTGTGAAGAAAAGCAAAACAAAGTTCAAACCTGCTTGGTGTTCAAAAGCATTCTGTCACGTTTTTGCATAGTATTGCGCCGCAAGAACTACCTGTTGCGGCGCAACTGAAGGAGCTGCTGATCAAGGTGATCTCGTTTCACTAGTTGCGGCGCAAGACACAAGCGTTGCGGCGCAACTAAGTGACAAAAGGGGGGGGGGGTTTCAGGATTCGACCCCTGGTCACCACGTTCACATCACACCACACTCACCACCGCGCCCTGGGGACTTTGACTAAGAGTCTTGGTTTCCATAACTACTTAACCACTTTTCTCTTTTGCTTATTAATATAAGCCGTAGGTTTTAAGCTAAATTCCAGCTTATTTATAAGCTTCTTTTTGTTCTTTTTATTTTTCATAGAAACTTATTAGGATTGTTGATTTTTAAAAATTGGTTTTATATTTTTCCACTTATTAGTTTATTTATTAGAATTTATTTAATAGACGTTTTTTATAAAAGCCATAAAAATAGAAAAAACAGTTTTTATTTCTAGGAAAAATAGTTTTTAGTTTTTAAAATATATTTTTGAGGTTTACATATAATTTTGGTTTCAAAAACATTTATTTTTAATTTTATAATATTTTAAGGTTTTTAATAAACTTTAAAGATTTTTATAAAGTTATTAAAAAAGGTTTAGGAGCTATAATTTGTGTTTTTTCTCTTAATTATATTATTTAGGATTTTTAGAAATTTTTTATTTTAAATTTTAGAAACTTTTATTTTTTAGTAATATTTTAATATTATTTTATTATTTAATTTTCAAAATTTTCTTTTTCCTTCTTTTTCATTTTTCCTAGGTTCTTTGTCATTAATTAGGACCATTTCCATTTTTAGAATAATTTTTAAGCTTTTAGATTTATTTTTATAATTATTTTAAGTTTAATTAGTTTTTAATTATTTTAAATCATTTTTAGGGTTTTAAAAATAGCTTTAATAGGTTTTAATTTTTAGAAAATTACTTTTTAGTCTTCTAATAATATAAGTTAAGTGATCATTCAATAAAATCATATTTTAGACTTTTTGAATTAGTTAAATTTAATTTTAGGGCTTTAATTAGCATTTAAAATTAATTATTTAATTAATAAAAGGTTTTAAAATATCTTTGTTGGATTTTTATCTTTGTTTATATTATTTAAGACTTGTTTTTAGCCTTTTTGATATTTTGTTTTTTGGTTTTAATAATTTTTAATTTTTGTGGTTTTTCTACGGTCTTACGTTTTCGTCGTAGTTTAATTTTCACGTATCCGTCTTTTCTTCTTCTCACCCCCATTCTTCTTAATATTAATCTCAAAGAAATACAAGTTAATTCACAACACCTATACCTCCTCGAGAACGAACTCACTTTTAGGGTCATTCACACACGGTTTTCCTAAATCGTCGTGCACGCTTACCCTATTTACGTTCTTTTTCCTAAAGGACGTATTTCTACAATTATCAGCTACTAATACAAATACTAATTATGGCTATATATGAAAAAAAACTGTAGAATCTTGATAACCTATGAATCTATGAAGTAGGTTGAAGATTTCTAGAGAGAGAAACTAGAGAGAGAAAGTGAGAGAGAAACTATGTGTATTTTATTCAAATGAAAATATGGAATGATCAACAACCAACCCCTTTCCATTGTGGAAGGGGTATTTATATACAAGGCCCTTATTTGGGCTTGGGCCGACCCATGACAAGCCCATGGGTCGGTTTCTTACTTAACTTAATAAGTAACATTAACTACGAGCTATTACAACATAAATAATATTGTGGAGTGACCGATACTTCTAATATACGTTAAAACGTATTTCTAACAATCTCCCCCTAAGGGAGGTCACTCCACGTTACACAGTTCTAAACCTAGCATACTATACTAAGTCTTCGTTCTTCAGCTCGTAGTCTTTTCTTCTTTCTTTTTGTTGTGAATATGTTTATTTGATCTTTTAGGCTTTGGCTTGAGAGCATTGTTCTTTTGATCAATCACGTGCGATCTTTGCCTTCTTGTGAAACTTGCCTCCTCGTGACTCCATGTTCCACACACTTATGTCTTTTTGTTGAATTCTCGAAAGCTTCAGAGTTTGGTACAACGGAAGACTTCATTTTGCACTTTCTTGAATTTTGCTAAACTTTGATGCAGAAAAACATAAGCATGTGGGAACGACTTCAACAGGTACACCGCAACGCCACCGTCTTGAACTGGTACACAGCAACGCCACCGTCTTCAACAGGTACACAGCAACGCCACCGTCTTTAACAAGTACATAGCAACGACACGAATAAAATGGCTTTGACATTTTATTCTAATTCTGTAGCATTTTACCTCCGGTCGGTGAAGACCGTTGGACGATATTAGATATTGTACCCGTGACGGATAGTTTCAATTAAGTAACTTCTTGAAAGGATTTCGCGGGTAAACCCGTTCTATTTATTCGACCGTCCGAAGCTGACTGCGAACATAAAGAGTGAATCATTTGGATTAAGAATCCTTATGATTGAAGCCGTCAATTCATGAAACCTGGAACAAGTGAATTTCAATTAAGATTTTCACCATCGTTGCTTTCCAGTTATCACGAGCTCAATTCATAAAGAATCTTGCACGTCACCTACCAAGTGCTGTTTGATGTTAACACTAGAAGGATTTCCACTCGTCACTGTGATCAATAAAGAGTCACTCTGAGTGTTCTGGAAAGATCATATGATAATGCGTAGAGGCCTGGAATGAGTTTAAGTTCAATTAAGAATTAAACCACTGTTTCTTTCCAGTTTTTCAAAAGATTGGTTCTAAAAGAACCGCACGTGTAACCTACCATGAGCTTGTTTGATGTTGGCTCAAGCAGGATTTCCATCTTCATTGTAGTACTTGCGTATTGCTCGGATGTTCTGGCAATATTACAAGAATACTGCGTAGGACTCATAAAAAATCTCTTACTTTTCACAGTGTGTGAGAAAGCAAGGAATAAATGGAAAGTGTCCTAATGAGACTTTTGATGATCTCTTGGCTCTAGATTCGATAGTGCGTTTTGATTTAGTGAGCGATGGCTGGAGAGGAGTGCCACCTTTTCAATATCAGTCTATTCGGAGTGAATAAACCAATAGATAACGTGTTGATCTCCGTGTGATTAAAACAAATACCTTTTGAGAGATATTTGAGTTAGCTGGGAAGGGTTTTGCATTGCATCACTGGGTCCATGATGTCTTTCTTCAATATCGAGAATCATGAACAAAAATGATCTCAATAGCATATGTATTGACCCGGTTTCTGCCTAAAGTTGTAAGGAGAGCTTCTTTCTTTACACCCTTTATCTTTACATTTCTTTTTCATTCTTCAACCCCTTCATTACTTACCAATACATCATCACTAGCACGTTGTTGTGATTGTTACAGTGCTAGCATCAGTAATTAGTCGGTACTCAGCTACGTTCACATTCTTTCTCCATCTTTCCTAGGACTTCTAATTCTATCTAGGGAATTGTCCTTGGGAAGATTCCATCGGCTCTGATGAATCATTGGACTAAACCTATTCCTACCACCCTTTTGTCACCACATCGTCGTGAATTAAGCGTGTTTTGGGAAGGTATAGCCACCATGAAAAATCCTTGAAAATCACTTAAGGTACTTGTGATATTGAAATCAAAAGTTTTGTACCTTAGGTGTTTTGTTCATCAAAAACGCTCCCCCTTAACACGTGCTTTACACATATTAAGTTGGATTATCGTTCAGTCTTTTTCATCTTTTAGCCAAGTATCATTTAAGTCTCCTTAATCCCATTTTCTCCCCTTATCCAAAATGTTAACCATTAATATTTGGGATATTGAATGGATTAACCGGTCTTTGGGTAAAAAATGAAATTGATGTTTGGCCATAGAACATGTTAATGCTCCCCCTTAAATTAATAAGGGATAGTTGTAGTGCTTTAGTATGATATATTTTGAAAGATTTAGAATCTCGTGAGAAATTCTTGAAAAATTATCATACCTTAACACTACATCAAGCCGTAAAAGCACACTATTAACAAATTTACATATTCACAATTAAAAACCAATATAAAGTGGACCTGAAATGTACGACCCATTAGATGGATCGTTGTAGTAACTTATGGTGCACTCCATAGGGTCTACCACCAACGAATCTTTCTAAACTCCTCATCAATCTACGTTCACGGAGCTTTTGATCAATCTTCTTGATCACATACTTCGCCATTTGCCGATAACCCTGATGCCAATCCTCAGTCATCTCTGGTAAAGACCCACCCGAATTAAGATGCTCCAACTTTCCTCTGACGTAAATGAGAGTCCCATCACTGTACTTATAAAGCTCACCTACCCTCATAAGCTTCATTATCCCTCGACTGTTCAAGTAGAAAATCCCGTAATTCAGAACAGTAATGCCGGTATAGGGACATCTATCGACATGTTGAGGTAGAACTTGATTCACTGGACGGGTTAGGTTAAGCTTCCTTTGGTAGCTTTCGACCCCTAATTGAAGATCTTCAACGCGTTTCTTGATAACAACGCTTCGTGTGAACATACGAAGTGCTGTATTCAAGGCAATGATGTCTTCACGAGCAATATGGGTGAGTTGATCCCGGGTCATCATAAGTAACATGTCTTCGATATCCTCAAGGCGAATGATAGAAAAATCTCCCTGCTGGATTTTGTATTCTCTGTTATCCTCCCTTTTTAGACGAATCTCCGTCACATGATAATAGCCATTCTTGGCTTCAGTTTTCAGCCCTAAAATGTTGGAGATGCGGATATCGGATCTAACGTTACTTCCTGAATTGGCTAAGCAGCAACCCATGTACGCCCTTCTGACTCGTTCATCCCAATGTGATGCACCTATAACAGCATACATATCATAATTACGAGTTACCTGTGGGACCCAGAGTCGGTTTACCTTTTCCTCGATCCAGGGTATTGTCCCCCAGTTGGCAGCTTTCAGCAAGGTCAGGGAGGTTGCGTACTTTGATGAACCCTTGAGGAGATAATCAAGATCATAAGTGACGAAGAAGTCGAGAGCAATTTGATTATCTTGAGAAGGATCAAGTGGAGGTGGAGCTCTTTCTGATTCATGGAGGCCTGGCCTTTGAATGGTGTTAAGAGCATTCAAGACCTCGTCGGCATAATACTCGAACTCCATTCGGGTTAACCTGGTTTTGGCGCGAATTCTCTTATCCTTTAGCGCTCTCTTCACCAAAGACGGAGTGACCGAAGACTTATACTCATGAGCCAGAAATGCACATAAGTCAATCAGAATGCGTATACGGAGATATAGAACATCTCTGTCAGCGTCTGTGATTGGATCATATTGAGCCGCTGCCGTGATCCAAGCTTGTGGCGGTGCAGTCTCGTCAATCTCCAATGTGTCTGCCCAGTCCCGTGTGCTTGACTCAGGAACAGTAGATTGTGGTTCTTGTTGTAGAGGAGTAGAAATGTGAACATCTGCTGGTTCTGATTCAGGCATCTCGGCGGTGTCATGAACGGACGAGTGTTGTGCAGCTTCAGGTTCAGTTACTGACTCTGCAATCACAGGAGCAACAATAGAACTAACAGGGTTAGTGGTAACAGGTATAGACACAGCAATAGATGTACCGGGAATCGATGACGCCGTAGTAGCATTCACATTATGGCGCCACTTGGATCGTCTTGATTCCGTTGAGGTGGATTTTTCCTTCTGCGCAGCATCTTTTTGAGACTTGGTACCAGACTTAGATGGTTTCTTTGTGCTGGCTACCTTGTCCCCCTTTTTAGGCTGTTTACCATCATCATCCTCATCGTCACCCTCGTTGCTTCCCTTAGCACTCTCCTCATTTCCATCACCACCATCATCACCATCATCATCATCATCATCCTCATCATCATCACCACCATCGTCACCATCATCATCATCTTCTTCTTCTTCTTCTCCTTCTTCTTCCTCTTCTTCTTCACCAGTACCCTCTTCTTGTTCACTTTCTTCCCTTTCTTCCTCAGGCAGAATGTGGTAAGGTACCACACTTCCAAACATCTTAAATAGCCGATCATCCTCCATAATAGCGTCATTGAGTGACTTGTAGAGAGTCCGTTGAATCTTAGATTTATCAAAAGATCCAAGTTCCCTCATACGAGCTTTGAGGATCTTCTTTAATTCAAAATCCGTTAAATCATAGGCAATTTTGTAGGCGGATTCAGAAGGATTGGATGACTTGATCATCAAGTTATCAGTCGCGAGTGTCTTCAGCTCATCACGCAGTTTTGGCATAATGGACTCAACGGATTCTTTCACTCTCTCTTCAAGTGTTTCTTTTTTCTCCTTGTATTTATCCCTCATAGCTTGAAGTCTCGTGATTCGTGTTGCATACTTATCAGCTTCAACCTGCTTAACCTGAGCCAGTTCTTCTGCATGAGCTTTACGTGTCAACTCCATTTCTACAGCGAACTTAGCAAGCATCTCTTCTTGGGCTTTCTTAGATGCTTCTTCACTTTGCGCTCGTCTAAGTAGCTCTTGGCGAAGTTCATTCATCTCTCTTTTTTGATTATCCGTATGTTTATCCAACATCTCTGCCATTACAAATGCAGCCATTGAAGACGATGCAGAGCTACTCTGGGTTGGTTGAAGAGGCTCAGTTGTGACTACAGTACTAAGGATGGAAGTTATTGGAGGTGGAAGGAATGGTGTTGAAACCGGTCGGGTTGGTAAGGGTTGTATTGGTGGAGGTTGAGTTACTAAAGGTTGAGTAGGTACCATGATTGTAGGAGCACCGGACTCCTTTTCAACACTTGCTGAAACAGGGATAGATGTCTCCTTCGAAGTAGAATACCTTTCAGGTGATCCAAACTCATCAATATCCTCTGGCTCCTCGTACTCTTCTTCAATATCCTTCGGTGCACCCGAACCACTACCTCCCGTGTCTTTCCTACTCCTTTCAATAGCTATCTTCATTAATTTTCTCTCAGCCTTGTCAAGAGTAGGATCATCAACATCTTCTTCCTCACGTAGAACAAACTCATCAGCAGTGCCTTTTCCCTTCTTAGTCTCAGTCTTCTTCTTCTTGGTTTCGGGTTCAGGTAAAGCAGCTGGTTGCTTGCGTTTACCTTTACTCTTGACCGTAGTAGACGAGTCTTCTCCTGTCTGAAGGCTTGCTTTTAGCTTCTTGATTTCTAGCAGCAGTAGCTTGTAATCAGCTGAAGCTTTAATTCTATCCGTCAGAAGATAATCGGGAATAGGACCTGGAATCACAGCACCAGATGGTCCTTCATGCCTTAGATCCACAGTGTGATCAGCCTCTTCTGTGTGATGACGACTTGCTGCACGCCTATCAATAGTAACATCATTCTTCATAAAATAATTAATGATAAGCTTGATAAACCGAGGGTAAGGAAAGAAATTAGTCTTCAGCTTCTTGTTTTGGAAGAGTTGAAAGATGAATTCTTCCCACAATAATAATGCATAATCTGCATTTGCGCCTTTGTACATTCCATGGAAGATGTTCATAATTGGACCACGCAAAGCATCATGCCCACTTGTTTTCGGTGTAAGACATCTACTGAGAATACCCAAGATTGCTCTCCAAGGTTGACCTACTTTAGCGGTGGTAAACTCAGACACAACTCGTATGTCAGGACATCCAAGAGCATCGAACATCTCCATGAGTTCATCTTTGGTAGGATCCCTAGAAAATGACATACCTTTGGGTGTATCCCGTATTCCAAATATCTTACGGAAGTCTGAAACTATGAGTGTTTGCTGCTTGTTGTCGAGAGTGAAGGTGATCTTGTTTGAAGTACTTTCCTTGGTAGCCCAGAACTCATACATGTAATCATATGGCACCGAGGCAGTACTCCTTAAAGCATTCTTGAAGTGGGAGTGATCAAGGATTGCTATGGCGACTTTAAATCCATGGTGAGTGGATTTTGAGACTTGCTTCCGCCGGTAATTGTTTGGTATAAACTTGAGGGTTCGTGATTCGGCAATTGCGGCTGCTCTAGAGTCTTGGATTGCTTGTACTGTTGGATTAGTCATCGTATCTGCTTAAGATAAGACATAAAAGCTTGATGCACAAAAAATATATAGATATACATCATTATGACTTCTAAGCATAATACATTTCAACAAGTACTTATAACAGGCAAACAACTATCAATCAAATAACCCTTCATCCGGAACTCTTCATCCGGAACTCTTCATTCGGAAGTCCTTCATTCGGAACTCTTCATTCGGAAGTCCTTCATTCAGAACTCTTCATTCGGAAGTCCTTCATTCGGAACTTCTTCATTCGGAAGTTCACTCGGAACTTCTTCATTCGGAAGTTCACTCGGAACTTCTTCATTCGGAAGTTCACTCGGAACTTCTTCATTCGGAAGTTCACTCGGAACTTCTTCATTCGGAAGTTCACTCGGAACTTCTTCATTCGGAAGTTCATTCGGAACTTCTTCATTCGGAAGTTCATTCGGAACTTCTTCATCCGGAAGTTCATTCAGAACTTCTTCATTCGGAAGTTCATCCGGAACTTCTTCATTCGGAAGTTCACTCGGAACTTCTTCATTCGGAAGTTCACTCGGAACTTCTTCATTCGAAAGTTCATCCGGAACTTCTTCATTCGGAAGTTCATCCGGAACTTCTTCATTCGGAATTTCATCCGGAACTTCTTCATTCGGAAGTTCATTCGGAACTTCTTTCATTCGGAAGTTCATTCGGAACTTCTTCATTCGGAAGTTCATTCGGAACTTCTTCATTCGGAAGTTCATCCGGAACTTCTTCATTCGGAAGTTCATCCGGAACTTCCTTCATTCGGAAGTTCATCCGGAACTTCCTTCATTCGGAAGTTCATAATGTTGTTCATCCGGAAGTTCTAAACGCAGCCTATGAATGATTAATCTAGTCGCGTTTGTGAGTTCTAAGGCATTCTAAAGCGTCTACACACATTCTAATGATATTTCGAGCAAAACCCATCAAAAACCCTAATCAATTAATCCCTAATTAGGCACACGAACCCTAAATTGATAAAGTTGAGTACCCGAATCAATTAACAGATTAAGTGATGAATTTAGGCGAATTATAAGTTAAAGATATGATGTTAGTACCTTGTTTGATCGAATTAAACGGATTGTTGTGATTGAATCGAAAGTTTTTGAGAGCTTAAGTGTGTGAAAATGGAGGCAATAGACACAGTGAAGAAGAAAAAGAAAAAGGACGGGGGTTTGGTTTTGACTTAGGTCAACTTTTGACAAATTTCACAAATTGTCACTTAAGTCCCCATACTTTTCTATTTTTTTTCGTTTTGGTTTATAACTTATCTTTTCATTTTTCTTAACCATTGTTAAATTTAGCCAACATAATCTTGCTTAGCTAAACTAATCACGACAATCTCACACAACTTAAGTATCGCATCCAATTAGCAACTCTCCAAGATCTTAAAGCAATTCCTATCACATTGAACAAGCACAAGTCGTATTCTAAAGCAAGACCACTCATAAACCATTTAACCAATTAATTTTCCACAAACACTTTTGAAAATCATTTTGATGACGAAGATGATTTAATATTTTCTCCCCCTTAAACGATGACCCGTTTTCTATTTAAAGAGCTGTAGTCATTGTTTAAAGAGTCAAATATTGATGAAAACTTTTCCAATTAGTATCTTGAAAAAGATTGATTCGTGGTGGCAATAAGATTTCTCTTATTTTGACAAATTAATGCACTGAGACGTACACTAACTCGTGTTAGACCAAGTTGTAAAGTAAACTTGATCCCTTTGCATGATTTGGCTTGTAAATCATGCCCGAGAAAATTAATTCCCGTTATGAGCCAACGTTTTCCAAGGAAATATGTGACTTTAATATGAAAACCGGGTTGTAGTCTGAAATAACTACAAGCCATAATGGGCATGTTTTAAAAATGTACAACTTTTATACGGACTCTATTTATGGCGCCGTGTCAATATTGATCGACATTTCTAAAGCCGTAAATATTACCGTACTAAAAGACATGCCCGATTTAAAAAACGAAAAATATTTTTGGTTTTTCTTAATTTTATAATTTTTATGGTTTTTGTAGGTTTTATATTTTTTATGGTTTTTCTTGGTTTTATATTTTTTATGGTTTTTCTTGGTTTTATATTTTTGTATTTTTCTTTTTGTGGTTTATATATATACGATAATATACATGATCACGAACAAAGGATACGCCTGAATAGTTTACCACCACTATTTAGCTGATTCTTCTGCCAATTCTTTGAGAGTCGCTGGAGTGAATGATTTCATGCCAAGCTTATCGATCAAAAACTCGATTCGTCCTCGATCTAAGGCTTTGGTGAACATATCTGCCAGCTGGTACTCAGTAGTGACAAAATACAGCTCGATCACTCCATTCTCCACCTGCTCTTTAATGAAATGGTAGCGAATGTCTATGTGCTTGGCCCGGGAGTGTTGAAAATAGTTGCAGCAAAGGGAAATGGCGCTCTTGTTGTCACAATACATCGGGATTTTGTTGAATCCCAAACCGTAGTCAGTTAATTGTGATCTCATCCAAAGGACTTGAGCACAACAACCGGACATGGCGATGTATTCAGCCTCCGTGCTAGAAATTGCAGCGCTTTTCTGCCTTTTTGAAGACCAACTGATCAATCTATCTCCAAGGAGTTGCACAGATCCAGAAGTGCTACGCCTCGTGTCTTGACACCCAGTTTGATCGGCATCTGCGTATGATATTAAAGAAATAGAGGAATCTTTCGGATACCATAGACCACGATGAAGTGTTCCTTTGAGATACCGAAAGATCCTTTTAACAACATGTAGGTGCTTTTCGGTAGGCCGAGCCTGATACCGGGCACACATGCATACGGCAAATTGCAAATCAGGCCTGCTAGCAGTCAGATAGAGAAGGGTGCCGATCATCCCACGGTAAAGTTTTGGATCGACAATAGTCCCATTCCTATCTTCATCTAACTTGGATTTCTCCACCATTGGAGTGTCCACGGGGTCACAATTTTCAAAGTTATATTTCTTTAAAGATTCTAGAGCATATTTGGATTGATTAATAAAGATGCCTCTGGGATTCTGAGAAATCTGTAATCCTAAGAAAAATGAAATTTTTCCCATCATTGACATCTGAAAGCGTGTGGACATTATCTTCTCAAAGCGTTTAGACAATTCTATGTTAGAGGCAGCAAATATTATATCATCAACATAAATTTGTACCAGAATCATGTCGTTGTCCTCCTTGAGAGTGAATAGAGTGGGGTCCACCTTGCCTTTGGAGAAGCCTTCCGAGATGAGATATGTGGAAAGGAGATCGTACCACGCGCGTGGAGCTTGTTTCAACCCATAGAGAGCCTTCTTAAGCTTGTACACATGATTAGGAAACTCCGTGCTAACGAACCCATCCGGCTGACTAACATAGACTTCTTCCCTTAGTTCATCGTTCAAAAATGCCGTCTTCACATCCATTTGATAGACGATCATGTTCATATGAGCAGCATACGCAAGGAATAGTCTAATAGCCTCCAATCTTGCAACAGGAGCAAAAGATTCTTCAAAGTCTATACCCAAGGCTTGTTTATATCCTCTAGCAACCAATCTAGCCTTATTCTTCAATACTGCACCCATCTCATCGAGTTTAACCTTATAAACCCATAACAAAGTAAGGATGTTAACCTTGTCAGGGAGAGGAACTAATTCCCATACTTCAAGTCTTTGGAATTCATTTAGTTCCTCCTGCATGGCTTCAATCCAAGATGATTGAGTCATAGCCTGTTGCCAATTTTTAGGTTCAACTTCGGAGAGAAATGCATCAAAGTAGCAATAGAGTGCACTCTCTTGTAATTGATGGCGTGTAGAGACTAGTCGATCGAGACTTCCAATGACATTCCTCATTGGGTGATCTTTTGTCCATTTGGTGCTATGTTTTTCAATCCGTGGTGGTCTGGAATGAACAATAGAAGGAGCTTCTTCTGAGGTAGA
Organism: Glebionis coronaria; assembly: GCA_025667525.1. Taxonomy (NCBI): domain Eukaryota; kingdom Viridiplantae; phylum Streptophyta; class Magnoliopsida; order Asterales; family Asteraceae; genus Glebionis; species Glebionis coronaria. Next base: position 22,746 of record JANFOE010003257.1, on the reverse strand, counting down.
CACGGCTGAAGGGTTTTCAGGTATCGGTACACCAAAGAAAGGAAGCTCTTGTAGGTGAGCATATTCCAAATCGTGATCAATAGAATCCTCTTCAACATCATTAGGCACAAGTAAGGGTGATGATTCAGGTGTAGTTTGAGAATCACTTGGTAAAGGTGCAGCCGGTTCAATGTTAATTGAAGATGCATTAGATAAAGCTTCATTAGCTTGAGCAACAACTCCAGGTATTGGAGCTATCACTACAGGTGCTGGAACTTCATCATTTGGGGGATCAAAGAATTCATCAAACAACGGTTGAAACAGTTTATCCCACTCGGGCCTTGTAAGTGGTAAAAATGATGTAGAAGTAGGATTATTGGGAACTAATCCGGAACTAATAGCATTGGTTCCCATCTCATGAAGCGCGGGTTCAGAGCTGCGTTGCTCAGAAGCCATCGCTGTCAGCTCATCGAAATCTGCGTCCATAGTTTCTACGATCTTACCAAGATGACGGTTGTAAATTCGGTATGCTCTCTTGGAGGGTGAGTAACCAATGAAAATACCTATATCGGCTTTCGGTTGAAGCTTGCCCAAGTTCTCACTATTAATGTTTGGATAACAAAGAGCACCAAACACATGAAAAAATGAAACATCGGGTTTACGGTCATGTAGAAGCTCGTAAGGTGTTTTTCCATGGCGTTTCCGAATGATAGAACGGTTTTGGGTGAAACATGCAGTAGATATAACTTTTGCCCACAAGAACAATGGAGCGTTCGCATAAATCAGCATAGTCCTAGCAGCTTCCATAAGCGTACGATTCCGTCTTTCAACGACACCGTTTTGTTGTGGAGTACGTGCAGCGGATGTTTCATGTGAGATACCAACTTCTTCATAGTAATCACGAAGAGTCTGGTTGACGAACTCTGTTCCATTATCTGTACGAATACGGCGGACAGTAGTATTTAAACGTACCTGAATGAATTTCAGAAAAGTGATGATAGCCTTCGGTGCTTCATCCTTTGTACGTAGAAATCTAACCCATGTAAACCTGGAGAAATCATCCACAATAACAAGAATGAATTTCTTACCGCTCACACTTTCAGTTCTCATTGGCCCACAAAGATCCATATGCAAAAGATGAAGTTTTTCTTGATTGGTGTCTTCAGCTTTGGGCTTGTATGATTTCTTGGTACTTTTCCCCCTTGAACACGCGAAACATAAATGATCCTTGTGAAATTTGAGCTTTGGAAGACCACGAACTAATTCGTCTTTAGCCAGATGATTAATAGCATCAAAGTTAAGATGAGATAATCTGCGATGCCATAACCATGACTTGGTCTTAGATGCTTTAGAGAGAAGACATACTTGAGAGGCGGTCATCATGTCTTGTAGGGACAACGTATAAAGATTTGCACCACGAGATCCCTTCAACAAGTCTTTTCCTTCCAAGTTGTGGATGAAACAAGTATGTTGTCGAAAAGCAACCTCTAGGTTGGAATCACAAAACTGTCCTACTAAAAATAAATTATGACCAAGACCTTCTACATAGTATACCCTTGAAATCGTAACGTTTCCAATCTGATATTCACCATACCCCATTATCTTTGCAATATGATCATTACCGAATTTAACCGTTCCAAGAAACTTGCTGACGAAATTTCGGAGCATCGAGCGATCTCCGGTCATATGCTTTGAACAACCGGAGTCCAAATACCAGAGGATGATTTGGACCACCTGAAAATATCACCAGACGAGGACAATGTAGAGGTATCGGAATCTGAATGTTCCTTGTTATTAGCAGGTACAGTTTTAATAATCTTAGATTTGCTAACTTTAGGTTTCTTAGATTTCCTAGCCTTCTTCTTCCTAGTTGGTGGTGTAGATTCTAGTTGGCCTAAATCCTGAGGTATTTCTTCACTGATAGGCACTATAGTGGGGACTGACCTTATTAAAGGGCGTTGTTTCCATACTTTAGTGCTAGTGTGCCTAATTAAAGGACGCTCAGACCTAACCTCAATGGATGCATTCCTAGTTAAAGGGCAAATTTTTCCATCTAATGTAAATGTCCTACCAGTGGGACGCCATTGCCAGCCAACTTGGGCACGAGTTCTACCAGTTGGCTTCCATTCAAGATCATTCCTAATGGCATTCATTTCATTCACATGATCAATAAGACACAAATCATGACGTTGGGAAAACATATATTCATTACAATTCCAACATTTCAAATCAGAATTCACAAATGGTTTAGGCTTCTGCATAGGCGCAGAGCTTTTAGTCTTAACATGATTCTTTTTATTTAAATCTGAACTAACATTCCTATGGTGAGCTTCTACTTTCTTCTTGTTGGTACTACTAGTGGAGGGCTTGATCTTATCTTTCTTGAGTGGCGATCCTTTAGCCTTAGTAGACTCTTTTACTCCTGTAGAAGGCAAAGTGGGAACATTAGCAACAGATTTTAAAGGTGCCTTACTTGATGGTGCCAATGACGGTTTTGCTCCTGGGGTCTTATTGAATGGAGTTACAGCAATGGGTCGATTAGTGAGTAGTGCAGAACCTGGTTTACCTATGTATTGCAAATATGCTAAGCAATATTGAACTCGCTTAATATATTCATGAGCTGAATAATAGTAGCTACTTGAGGGATCTAAGGCATAAAGATCGTCTAAAATATCCCTAACAAGATCTACATGCTTAATGGCATTCCTCATATAATCATCGTAGGTAACCGGGTTGTTCTTATGGAGTGGGTTCTTATAAATCACTACTGACTTGGTTGTTGGAGCACTAGAGGACGGTGCAGAGTTGGTGGCTAAGTTATTAACAGCTTCTTGTCGAGTGAGAAGAAGTGTCTTCTTTAACTCGCCCAAAACCATGTTTTTGTCAATGAGCAGGATGTTTAAGTCAGAGATTTCCTCACATTTTTGGTTCAATTGTTCAACATAAGATTGTTGCTGTGCTGCATTAAAAGCGAAGCGTTCTTCTAGTGAACCATAAAGTTTGGACATTCCCTGTCTTGCACGATCCATCTCCCCTAGAATAGACGAAAGTCTAATTTCTAAGTCCTGGTTTTTATACTCTGCAGCCTCTAGTTCCAATTTTAGTGTTTCATTTGATGACACATCTCTCTTCAATCTCATAATCTCCTCCTCTAATGCCTTAACTATTGCAATCATCTTGTCACTCGTCTCAACACTGTTTTCACAACTATTTGTTATCAAAAGATCCTCATTTTGAGTTTGTTGTTTTAATTCTAAAGATATACGGTGTTGTTCAAGTTGATTAAAACGTTTTGACAGTAAATTGTAAGAATCTTGTAGCTTTAAAAACTCAGCGTTAGATTAGTGACAAGAATGATTATCTACCTCATTTACAGTATCAACAACATTTATAGAGAGATCACACACATCATCACATATATTTACTGCATCACAATTAATCATAGCGGATGTAAGCTCATTCGAATAATTAACATTCACAGTAGTAAGCACATCACACGAAATTACTTGGGACAAGAATCGGTCATATTCGGATAAAATCTTTTCCTTTTCAATTAATTGTAGTTCGTAAGCGGTGTCCATTTCATAAAACACTTTTTGATCTTCTACAATTTCAAACTCAAGATTTTCCTTAAGAGATGCAAAACTTCCTTTTAGACTTTCGACAAACGGATTGATCTCATTCTTAAACACCTCGTTCATGTGTTCGAAAGCCCATTCTCCGGATTTTAGGCCATTTGAAGTCGTACATTCCAAAATGACCTTGTCAAAATTAATAAAGTATTGATTAATCTCTTGCAAGTTTAACCATACAGTGCTAACAGGTGGAAGATCCTTTGGAATTTCCTTAGGACCTTCCATTTTGACAAGTGTAGGAAGTGTACTAGGGTTTTCTTCATTTAACATGTAGGTTGGTGTTGTAATGAGATCTTTGTCCATATGGAAGCGAACTCTAAAATCCGTTTTAGCAAGCTCCTGATTCATTTTAAAATAATCACAATCGGGATATTTTGCAAAGTTGTATGACCGATTCTCATCAACTAGATCCTTACTTGTGCGATCCTCGAAAGTAACAATCGGATCTAAGACCAATCCTAATTGGGTTGCATTATAAAGTCTTGGACTATGGATAAGAGCTTGTTCTGCATACCGTGGGTTAGGGGGAAGGCCTTTTTGACGCGATAAGTTAAATTCTCTAAACGAAGCATCAAATAAGTGCACTAGTTGAGAGGCAGCGTATTGTCTTAAAAGCAAATAATCTAGACTTCTAATCTTATTAGCCACATTAATTTCCATTTCATTCTTCTTAGACTCGAGTAATTCAAAATCCGTTTGAAGTTTTTGAAAATTAGTGACTACTAACTCTTTTTCTTTAAGTTCATTAGAAAGATCTGCTCTTAAGGTTTCAATTTCTTGCAAATGACCCATTTGTTTGTTTCGAAAATCATCATATTCGGGATTTGTTAGAACACTAGACGAAGGCACTAATTCCAAAGTTTGAACTTTCTCGTTGCATAAGGCAAGCTCATCAGACAAATTCTTATTCTTAGCTATGGTTTCTCAGAGTGCAGCATTCATTTGGCTAAGTAATGTAGCAGGAACCATGACCAAATATTGTTGAGCAGGAGTATGCGTATGCGAAATGGCTCCCGGTTGTGATTCACTCAAAGTCTGGGGACTCACATTGATATTACTATCATTGATTGTCTCCTCATTTGAAAGACTCACCACCGAAGACTCATTCGAATCAGCACGCTCTTGCCCAACTTGATGTGGTTGAATACTAGTATCAGTGGTATTAATAAGTACCTCAGATCTCTTTTCTGGCTCTAAGCTAGAGATAGTTGCCATAAGAGCTGCTTGTGCTGATTGAAGTTCATCACAGTCTGAATCATAAGCATCAAGATCATCTGCTTGGTAAGCTGCATTCTGTGTAGTGACAACATCTTGTTCAGAAATCCCTGGATCAGCAATAAATGCAAGCTCCTCTTCATCAAGTTCCCTTCCTTGTGCCTGAGCATTCACCAGATAAATCTTCTCTACAAACCATTGACCATCCCTTCTCCTCTTGGGTTTCTTACAATCCCTGGACATGTGACCTTCTTCCTTGCAGTTGTAGCATGTAATCATTCTCAGCTTGCCTGTGGAATTAGCCCGTGGAGGAGTGTTGACCATTGGAGCAGGATTGACCGTGCGTGCATTGGTGGTTGATGTAGTAGGTCTCCCCTGATAAGGTTGAATAGGTTGAACCATTACCCTGCCATTCTCAATAGTAGCTTGTTGGCGAGAATTGGATGAATTCCTCAGCTGATTGTTAGTAGGAGCTGGTCCTCTAAATCCTCGTTTGCTTAATGTCCTTGTGAGATAAGCAGACATAGTGGCTAACACTTCAACTGGGTCAGTTCCTTGTTTGAATACAGGAATGGGGACTTCCTCATCATCACAATACATTGCTTGGTCTTGTTGAGCTGCATAATCACTAGAAGGAATACTCATGTGATCAGAGTAGCTTGATGGATATGCTGCATTCTCTTGATAAGAAGAATATGAAGGCTGAGCATAAGGTGCAATGCTTGCTGGGTGAGGTTGTGAAGCATATTGTGATGAAGGTGCATTAAACCGATATTGTTGCTGATGTGAGGTGGGTGGTTGCGGTAGAATCGAATATTGGGGGAAGCTTGGTGTCATGTAAGGTGATGGATGATAGGCTTGGTGTCCCAAGATATAAGGAGTGTTTTTGTGAGACAAGCTTGGTTGATTCGCCATCAAAGCTAAAGAATCGGGGTACATACCTCGAGGTGAACGGTGCATGATCATGTGTTTCTCATGCTGCTGAAGAAAAGCATAGAGTTGATCCAAATTGCACTTATGCAAATCCCTGGTTAACTTAACATCGGTAATATACTCACCCCATTCAGCTTGAGGTAAAGTATTCAAAAACTTAGTGTTAACCTGGAATGGAGCAATCACGAGATTGTATACATTCAGATCATTCATGAGAGTAGTGAATCTGAAGTAATAGTCGTGAAGCGTTTCCCCTGGGCTGTACGTGAATCTATCAAACAGATCATACAACTGACATTCCCTTTCCTGTTTGGTAAGAGACGTACCTTGTAGCAACACCTTTAGACGTTCCCATAAATCCTTTGCCACCGTATATTGACTTACCATTCGATAGATGTCATGTGGAAGAGCTTGGAGAATGGTTTGAAGAGCCTTTTCGTCTGCATCTGCAACAAGTTGTTGAGCTGGTGTAAGTTCTTCAAATTCTCGTGGTCGAGTCACATTGTTAACCACGATGGTACCATATTCAAGTGGACCATTTAGAATTGACTTGACCATAAGCCTCCCATATGTCGGTTTTCCCTTAATGTAAGACATCATCCGGCCTTGCCATGCTTCCAAAACTTCTTTGATGAGCATTGGAGGGCGATTATCCGTTCCCGTAATGACAGAAATATCCGTAAGGGATGTCATCTGAGGCATTAATGAATTCGGATTCATTTTGTTCACTTCAAAGAGACAAAGATTATCGGTTGATCGAGTAGTGAAGTAAAGCTTGTGAATTGTGTTGAGTTTTTGTTGTAAGAAACCAAGATTAAATCCTCTAAAAAATCGTCGAAAAAACAAGTGAAATATCCCTTGATCCGGAACTTTTGTTGATTCGGAAGTGTTGATTCGGAAGATTTTGGCTTGGAATACCTTGATCCGGAACTTTTGGTTCGGAAGATTTGATCCGGAACTTTCCCTTGATCCGGAACTTTCCCTTGATCCGGAACTTTCCCTTGATCCGGAACTTTCCTTTGATCCGGCACTTTCCTTGATCCGGAACTTTTTGGTTCGGAAGTACTGATCCAGAACTTTCCTTGATCCGGAAATTTTTGGTTCGGAACTTTTTGATTCGGAACTTTGCCTTGATCCGGAACTTTCCTTGATCCGGAACTTTCCTTGGTTCGGAACTTTTGGTTCGGAACTTTTTGATCCGGAACTTTTGTTAATCCGGAACTTTTTGATCCGGAACTTTTTGGTTCGGAACTTTACTGGGAAAACAGAACCTTTGTTCGAGTAACAGTCGATCAAAAAAAATGATGAAATAAACCCAGATTTTTACCAAATAACCCAAAAAGTTTTGTGATTTCTACAATAATAAGTAAAAACTAATACTTATCTAGTAATCCCAATCACAAAATCACCAAAAACTCCAAGAATCAAGATGGATCTTCTTAAAGAACACTAAACAATCAAAAACTAAATAACAACACAAATCATTACCTTAAATCACCCCATAGCTCTTGATACCAAATGTAGAATCTTGATAACCTATGAATCTATGAAGTGGGTTGAAGATTTCTAGAGAGAGAAACTAGAGAGAGAAAGTGAGAGAGAAACTATGTGTATTTTATTCAAATGAAAATATGGAATGATCAACAACCAACCCCTTTCCATGGTGGAAAGGGGTATTTATATCCAAGGCCCTTATTTGGGCTTGGGCCGATCCATGACAAGCCCATGGGTCGGTTTCTTACTTAACTTAATAAGTAACATTAACTACGAGCTATTACAACATAAATAATATTGTGGAGTGACCGATACTTCTAATATACGTTAAAACGTATTTCTAACAAAAACAATGGTTCAATCAAAACACAACACGCCTCCCTGGCAGCGGCGCCAAAATGATAGATGTAAATTTAGATACTTGCTTTAGGAAAAACAAGCAACTAAAATATAGGGCAAGTGAGCACGACGATTTAGGAAGACCGTGTGTGAATGACCCTAAGTGAGTTCGTTCTCGAGGAGGCTAGTGTGTTGTGAATTGAATTGATTTTGATTGATGATTTTATTGTTATGAGAAAAGAAAGAAATGAGATAGGAATGACGGTTACGAAAACGGATTAAACTAAAACGAAAAAGGCGATCACGTAAAATCGTAAATAGTGCCAAAATTAAAATTTTAACCTAAAAATTCCTAAAAATTACTAAAAATCCACAATAATATTCTAAGAGTTTACAAAAAATCCAAACTTGCTAAAACCTTTTAATTAATTAGATAATGACTTTTTAATGCTAATTAAAGCCCTAAAAATCACAATTAATTATTAAAAAGCCCTAAACAAGATTTTAAAGTTTGTAAACCTCAAAAATAACCTAATTAAGCTAAAAAGTATTTTTTAAAATTTTAAAACCAAATAAAACTATTTTTAAACACTTAAAAACTATTAAAATCAATTAAATCTTAAATTAATTCTAGAAAATAATTGAAAAGCCTAAAAAATATTTGGAAAGTTAAAAAATTCCTAATTATGTGTCTAAAATCTAGGAAAAATGAAAAAGTAAAAAAATTAAACTTTCAGTTTTTAATAATAAAATAATAATAAAATAATCAAAAAAATTCAAAGTTTACTAACAAATTCTAAAAAATTACAAAAAATCTAAAATAATGTAACTAAGACAAAAATGAAATTAAAAGTTCCTAAAACCTATTTAATAATTTTATATTGAATTTTAAAGTTGGTAAAAAACCCTAAAATACTATGAAATAAAAAATAAGACTTTTTTGAAAACTTTTGGGGCTGTAAACCTCAAGAATGTAAATAAAAACCTAAAAATTATTTTTTCAGATTTTTAAAATGCTTTTTCCTATTTTTTATTCACTTTCTAAAATTTAAACTAAAAATAATCTTAAAAAAATAATTTAAATACGGGAAAAATAAACTTTTAACACCAAAAAGTCCTAAAACTAAACAAAAACAAAAGAAAAATACTAAATGGTAAAAATCCAAAAAGAATAAGCTTAAATCAGCTTTTAAATAAGCTGATAGCTAAATAAGCCAGAGAACAAACACACCTTAAATACAATTTGAAATGAACCTTGGTCAGTAAAAGACCCAAGGGCGCAATGGTAAGTGTGATGTGTTGTGAGGAGGATGGCACAGGTTCGAGTCCTGGCCAGTCCTTTTTACTTTTTATTTTTTTTTCTTTTTAAACTTTTAAAAACATAAAACAGTAACTTACTTAACTTAAACACACAAATATTACTCCAATTTAAACAAGATTAAGACAATTTGGAACCAAAAACGTGCTCAGTTATGATTTATGAAAACACAAGAACTTGTGATTCTTCACAAGTGAAGAATGAATCAAGAGGGCTTGATTCTTGGATTTTTGTTATGTTTTTGAAGGACAATGGGCACCCCTACACTCAGTTGGAGTGTAGGGAGTCAAGCAAACACAAAACAAGTAAGCTACAACACAAATTCAAGCACAAAATTGCACCAAATGTTTCTGATATGATATGCACAAGTCTGGGGGGTGTTTTCTGATGCAGTTAGCACACAAGTGAGATTCAATGCTCAAAAACTTGCACACAATGACACCAAATAGCATATAACCAACACACAATCCTGCTATGACCTATAATCTAACACCTTACCAAATTTGAAGGCAAATTTCACACTAAATCAAGCACAATAGGCAGTTTCTGATTTTTGCTATGTTTTCAATTTTTTTCACATGCAAATGCTTTTAAACCTTACCAAACTTGAACCTAAGTACATGTATCACTTACTAGCCACCTGAGAAGTGTTTTCAACCAGGTTTTAACACAAGATTTTGTCACCAATCTTGATTAAACAGCTAATCCAAACACCCCTTAAATTTCAGATTATGATATTTTTCAAAGCAAATCAACACAAAATCTAACCAAACTGAATCAAACCTATCCTAGCATGCATACCATATCAAAATAAGCAATAACAATCCAAATAAAAAGCACTTAACAACTTTTTCACAAATTTCAAGCAAAATCAATAATAACTGAAAAATGAAAAATAGGGCAAGTATTTTACCTTAAGGGACCTACATCCAGGTCCCTTAGTGGCAGCTTAGCCACCTCCAATCAGGTCCGGACCTGAGCTGATCCTTGAACAAACAAGTTCTTCAAACCTGCTAATAAAGAAAGAAGAACAAGCACAATACAATAATATGTTTTCTGATTTTTTTGAACCTTTTGAAACCTTTTTCAAAAACTTTTCATTACTTCTCAAATGTTTTTCTTACAAAACCTTTAGACCTAGCACACTTACAAACCTGCCAATACAATTCTTGAATCAAATTTTTCACCACAAATTCCCTATTCTCAGAAAACCTTTTTCTGAAATTTCAAAACACCAAGTGTTTTCACAATAAAGATGGAACTCAGAGTTTCTAGCTAAAACAATTACCAACTTTCAAATAACTATAAAAGGAATTACTTTTAAACAAACACCAACTTTATATTAATTTAAAAAGGGATTACACAATTTTGCTAGAAAAACTGGAACAACTAAATGAGATACATGCATCTCATTATATACTACTCATAAGAACTATCTAGAATAAATAAAACCCTAGCAACTAAAATGCCCTAAATGCCCTTGGAGTTTTGACTGAAAATGGTCAAAATTCGTCTTCATGTGATCTCTTTTGGTGCCATGTGATATCCAGCTGTTGAAACTTCATCTTGGCTGTTAAAAATGTCCTTGGGGGCCAAGGAGTGCATCTCAAACGTTTATCTTGTCTCCTCTTGGGGTTGGGGGAAAGTGACGTTGCAGGGGAGGGCCCTACAAGACACATGGGTGTGTCTTGGTCACGGTTTTGGTGTGGGATGGGGTGAGGGTAAGCTTAATTAAGGTTCTGGAAACAATTAACAAAACCCCTTTGATTTAGGGTGATTAAGTCCTGGGTATTTTTGGGGTTTATCTGGATAATGGGTGGGGATTTGATCTGATTTGGGGGAAGTTGTATTTAAATTTTGTGTTTAGTGGGAAAGTTAAGAGTGTTGACTGGATTTGACCAGGTTATTAAATAAACCTGGTGGGTTGTGGGTTACGGGTTGGGTTATGGGTAGGGTATGGATAATGGGTAAATGGGTGGGTATGGTGAGGTGTCAATCACTGGTTGGGTGAGGAAGTTTAGTTGTCTGGCAGTATTGGCCCCCAAGGTTTCCTCTTTCTTTCATGTTGTAATAAAACAAAAAAACTTTCATTCCCTTTGTATTTAACTTTGGCAAATTGTCATTTTTGGCACATATTGTTTCCAAACTTAAAACAAGGACTTTAAATGCAATTCTTGGATTCTTCAAGGACTGATCTTGTAATATCTTCAAACTTTAAGGAGCCTATTCATAATTATGAATATTTGAGGGGTATAAAGTGTTAATCTTCCAAAGTTGAGGGACCAAACTTGCCAATCTTCAATTCTTCAAGGGTATTTTTGGAAACTCAAAACTTGGGCCCGGTTCATTGTGCGGCTTCGTTTCCCGTGTTCGTTTTTGATTGATTCTTGTGATCTTATTGTCATTTCCTCAATATCCGTACCTAAAAATACACAAGTAACAAACACGAGCATATATTTGGAATATTTAATGATATTTAATGCATTTTAAGCCCTAATTGGACGATGAGACCATGTATAAAAGCAGTCTCATCACTCCCTCATACTAAACCATTGCCGTACCCTCACGCAATGCTAGAATTAAGTATCATAGCACCTCCAAAATTCAATTTTATTCACTTTATTGGAATGATAAACTAGCTATACTACTTGTATTACTAATACTTGCGTTTTAGACATAATGTATGATTTTCATCGCAAAATGGGACGTTTAGGTTCATAGAATAAGAACACGTGAATGCTTCGTTAGAAATACTTTCATCGTCCTCGATTTTCACCCTAATTCCATGCCAAGCGTGCAACGAGATCATTGTCATTATAAGTTAGTAATGCTAACACTACTCATATGCCCTAATCACGTACTTATCCTCCCATTATTCCTAAGTTGTATCTCTTATATTTTATTTTGTCTTGAATGTTTCACGAGGATACATCATTGACTTATGCGATAATAGAGATTTAGGTCTAAAAATAGAGTCCTAACGGTGTAACTAAGACCATCAAATCAATAACCCCTCCCAATAGACAACGATGTTAAAAAATTAAGTCGACAAGAAGAATCGATAAACACGGTTTTATAACGGTTTTGAACATGAGACTTATTACCAAGACTTTTATACGCCCCCTAACGGAAGGGCCTTATTATCTTTGGTTTACCTCCATCTTTTATTCAACTTCGCCATGAAGCTTTTATTATGACTTCGGTCTTGCCTTGCCTTTTATTATCCGCCTCATCGGTGGTTTTATTAGCCAAAGACGTATATCCTCACGCTAAAGCGAATTTTAGATCTTTAAAGCTTCGAAGATTAAGGCTTGATTCACTTTCAATTTTGCATAGATTTTAGGCCTTGTGGGGCTTCAAATTGTTTGCTAGATTTAGGTGAGCACTTGAAATGTTATTATTGGGTGAAGCTTTTGATTATTCGGGTGCCAATACTTCAAAACCGTGACGCTGGCGATACCTTAATGTCTTCCCAATTTAATTACACGGAAGCTACTAGAAAAGACTAGAAACCCAACAATCCTAACTAAACCGCTAAGTCAATATTTATTAAGCAAAAAATATTTAGAAGCGAAGGGAGAATAAGCAAACAACGAGAGCACATGAGTTTTTGAAAGAATACGAGTACTCTACGTTTAGCATAGTAACTTATAATTAACTCTATCATTTCTCGTCCTCATTTAAGAGACTTAGCCTAATGTGTAGTTAAGGAATCAAAGCTAAGTGCTCAACACGCACGGTCGAGTCAAAAATTACTCTTATTCTCGCCATCGGAAAACCTACATTCGTGTCTTTAAACACTTATAAAACATAAGAAAAATTTTAAAATTTGGCCATTTTTAGCCTTATTTTGCAACAAAAACGATAAACAAAAAAGATAAACTTTGGAAAGCGTGAAGGTTTGGCAAGGCAAGTATCTATTCACCCCCCCATACTAAAGTTAAACATTGTCCTCAATGTTTCGAGTCTAGGGGTGCAAACACCCCCATACTAGAGACGTAGTCGAATGCCTAATCTAGCATGGAAAGGGTGTAACCAATAAATTAATAGCCGTTTATGAAGTGTGCTAAAAACCTAAGGTTAGAACATCAAAAGGATATATCATTTGGATATTGAGAAATGTCTTCAAAGCAAACGATCGAGTGCTCCCATAAAACGAACACGAGAGGCTCCAATCGTGAAGATCATGATCTAAAAACCACAATGCACAAACAACCACGGAACAAAGGTTGGAAGGGAACAAATCCCCTCACATTAAACTAATTAGAAAGCAATAATATGTACATGGATAAGCATGGGTCTCCCCCACGAGGCACCTTGTTTTTGATAACCGAGTCAAAAGCTCGACTCGAATCCCCATAAATGTGATCATTTAGGGATAATCATGGTGTGGTCAATTTTTAGTGGGGCTTACATGATAAACAAGGCCCAAAAACAACCGGTATTAAGGACTAAGTCCTTAGATGGTGCAAAATACCGGGATCGAAGATGGCGTTCTCGTTTTCATTGGAAAAACTAATCAACGCCACTTCATCATGAGTCAACAAAAACTCAAAGAGTTTGAATAAAATAGGAGAGAAGAAATAGAAGGGTGGGCAATGGGTAAGTCACTAAAAACATGAGCTACTCGAGGTAGACTCGCACCAATCAAATGAAAAGATTTTCCATTTATTGCATCGGTGGAAGACCGAGATTTCCCTATACAAGCAATTCCAGGATCAAATATCTCGTCCTCGGTGGAGAAAGGGGAGGGAATATAAGGGAATTCCCCCACACTAGGTCCACACAAAGCATCGTCAAAAGGAGAAGACGAGCTTGTAGTACTCAATAAACGCGGTGATGACGGAGTTAGAGTTGTAGAAAAATCTTTTAAATTCAATTCAAAATCTTTTCCTTTTTCATCTTTTAAACTCTCCTTGTGAAAACCCGATTTAATTATGTCAAAAATATTCGGTGTATCTAAAGCAATGTTAGTCACACTAAAAATTCTCACATTTTGAAACCGTTTTGGTAAAGGTGGTGGTAAGTTTTCAAAACGTTTGTCAACAAAGAAAACTTCCCCATCGGGATCAACGTATTCATCATCCGAAGAATCACTCACAATTGGAACCGTAGGCTTAACACTCTTAACCTCCACCGGCGGAGGGGACGGAACTTCATTTTTATCAACAACTCCTAAAACTCTTTTTGAAATTCTTTTGCAAATGTTTTTGATGGGATTGACATTGTACAAAGACGTGATAGAATACACATGAGAAAGAGTGGAGTTTTGGGTTGCATTAATGACGAGTTCTTCCTCATTGAAATGAAGAGTGATTTTCCTTGCATGCACATCGATAAGTGCTCTCGAGGTATCCAAAAAAGATCGACCTAAAATTAACGGAACTTTAGGATCGATGGGAATGTCAAAAACAATAAAGTCTACGGGATAGTAGAACTTTCCAACTTTCACAAAGACGTCCTCGGCAACTCCACAAGCTAGAATCATAGAAAGATCGGCCATCTCGATTGACATTCTTGAAGGAGTGAGATTTGGAAGATTGAGCGATTTAAAAATCTCAAGAGGCATCAAATTAATACTAGCACCAAGATCGGCCAAGGCGTAGCATTCTTCCATGTCTTGTATAGCACATGGGATTAAAAACTTGCCAGGATCACCGACTTTTTGAGGTAGCACATGGGTAGGGTATGGATAATGGGTAAATGGGTGGGTATGGTGAGGTGTCAATCACTAGTTGGGTGAGGAAGTTTAGTTGTCTGGCAGTATTGTCCCCCAAGGTTTCCTCTTTCTTTCATGTTGTAATAAAACAGCAAAACTTTCATTCCCTTTGTATTTAACTTTGGCAAATTGTCATTTTTGGCACATATTGTTTCCAAACTTAAAACAAGGACTTCAAATGCAATTCTTGGATTCTTCAAGGACTGATCTTGTAATATCTTCAAACTTTAAGGACCCTATTCATAATTATGAATATTTGAGGGGTATAAAGTGTTAATCTTCCAAAGTTGAGGGACCAAACTTGCCAATCTTCAATTCTTCAAGGGTATTTTTGGAAATTCAAAACTTGGGCCCGGTTCATTGTGCGGCTTCGTTTCCCGCGTTCGTTTTTTATTGATTCTTGTGATCTTTTTGTCATTTCCTCAATATCCGTACCTAAAAATACACAAGTAACAAACACGAGCATATATTTGGCATATTTAATGATATTTAATGCATTTTAAGCCCTAATTGGACGATGAGACCATGTATAAAAGCAGTCTCATCACATATCCATCAAGCTATTCTGACCACATGAGTATTCCTTCTAGTGCTTATGCCGCTCAACAAGACCAAGCAATGTATTGTGATAATGATGAAGTTCCCATTCCTGAATTCAAACAAGGAACTGACCCAGTTGAAGTGTTAGCCACTATGTCTGCTTATCTCACAAGGACATTGAGCAAACGAGGATTTAGAGGACCAGCTCCTACTAACAATCAGCTGAGGAATTCATCCAATTCTTGACAACAAGCTACCATTGAGAATGGCAGGGTAATGGTTCAACCTATTCAACCTTATCAGGGGAGACCCACTACATCAACCACCAATGCACGCATGGTCAATCCTGCTCCAATGGTCAACACTCCTCCATGGGCTAATTCCACAGGTAAGTTGAGAATGATTACATGCTACAACTGTAAGGAAGAAGGTCACATGTCTAGGGATTGCACAAAACCCAAGAGGGGAAGGAATGGTCAATGGTTTGCAGAGAAGATTTATTTGGTGAACGCTCAGGCACAAGGACAGGAACTTGATGAAGAGGAGCTTGCATTTCTTGCTGATCCAGGGATTGCGGAACAAGAAGTTCTCACTACACAGAATGCAGCATACCAAGCAGATGATCTGGATGCTTACGATTCAGACTGTGATGATCTTCAATCTGCTCAGGCAGCTCTTATGGCAACTATCTCTAGCTTTGGGTCAAATAAAATATCTGAGGTACTCACTAATACCACTGATACTAGTATTCAACCACATCAAGTTGGGCAAGAGGGTGTTGATCCGAATGAGTCTTCGGTGGTGAGTCTTTCAAATGAGGAGACAATCAATGATAGCAATATCAATGTAAGTCCCCAGACTTTGAGTGAATCACAACCGGGAGTTATTTCGCATACGCATATTCCTGCTCAACAAGATTTGGTCATGGTTCCTGCAAAGTTACTTAGCCAAATGAATACTGCACTTTTAGAAACCCTAGCTACGAATAATAATCTGTCGGTTGAGCTTGCCTTGTGCAACGAAAAAGTTCAAACTTTGGAATTAGTTCCTTCGTCCAATGTTCTAACAAATCCCGAATATGATCATTTTCGAAACAAACAAATGGGTCATTTGTAAGAAATTGAAACCTTAAGAGCAAATCTTTCCAACGAACTTAAAGAAAAAGAGTTAGTGGTCACTAATTTTCACAAACTTCAAACGGATTTTGTATTACTCGAGTCTAAAAAAAATGAAATGGAAATTAATGCAGCTAATAGAATTAAGAGTTTAGATTATTTGCTTTTAAGACAATACGCTGCCTCTCAACTAGTGCACTTATTTGACGCATCGTTTAGAGAGTTTAACTTATCGCGTCAAAAAGACCTCCCCCCCTAACCCACGGTATGCAAGACAAGCTTTTATCCATAATCCAAGAATTTATGATGCAACCAAATTAGGATTGGTCTTAGATCCGATTGTTACTTTCGAGGATCGCAAGAATAAGGCTCTAGTTGATGAGAGTCGGTCATACAACTTTGCAAAATATCCCTAGTGTGATTATTTTAAAATGAATCAAGAGCTTGCAAAAACAGGCTTTAGAATTCGCTTCCATATGGATAAAGATCTCATCACAACACCAACCTACATGTTAAATAAAGAAAACCCTAGTACACTTCCTACACTTGTCAAAATGGAAGGACCTAAGGAAATTCCAAAGGATCTTCCACCTATTAGCACTGTATGGATAAACTTGCAAGAGATTAATCAATACTTTGCTAGTTTTGACAAGGTCATCCGGGAATGTACGAATTCAAATGGTCTAAACGCCGGAGAATGGGCTTTCGAACACATGAACGAGGTGTTTAAGAATGAGATCAACCCTTTTGTCGAAAATCTAAAAGGAAGTTGTGCATCTCTTTCGGAAAATCTCGATTTTGAAACTAAAGAAGTTCAAAAAGTGTTTTATGAAATGGACACCGCTTACGAACTACAATTAATTGAAAAGGAAAAGATTTTATCCGAGTATGACCGATTCTTGTTCCAAGTAATTTCGTGTGATGTGCTTACTACTTTGAATGTTAATTATTCGAATGAGCTTACATCCGCTATGAATAACTGTGATGCTGTGAATATATGTGATGATGTGCATGATCTCTCTGTAAATATTGTTGAGACTGTAAATGAGGTAGATAATCATTCTTGTCACGAGTCTAACGCTGAATTTTTAAAGCTTCAAGATTCTTACAATTTACTTACAAAACGCTTTAATCAACTTGAACAACATTGTATATCTTTAGAATTAAAACAACAAACTCAAAATGAGGATCTTTTGATAACAAATGGTTGTGAAAACAGTGTTGAGACGAGTGACAATATGATTGAGATAGTTAAGGCATTAGAGGAAGAGATTATGAGATTAAAGAGAGATGTGTCATCGAACGAAACACAAAAATTGGAACTAGAGGCTGCAGAGTCTAAAAACCAGTGCTTAGAAACTAGACATTCGTCTATTCTAGGGGAGATGGATCGTGCAAGACAGGGAATGTCCACTCTTTATGGTTAACTAGAAGAACGCTTCGCTTTTAATGCGGCACAGCAACAATCTTATGTTGAACAATTGAACAAAAAATGTAAGGAAATCTCTGACTTAAATATCCAGCTCATTGACAAAAACATGGTTTTGGCCGAGTTAAAGGAGACACTTCTTCTCACCCGAAAAGAAGTTGTTAATAACTTAGCTACCAACTCTGCACCGTCCTCTAGTGATCCATCAACCAACTCAGTAGTGATCTATAAGAACCTGCGCCATAAGCAAAATCCGGATACTTACGATGTTTATATGATGAATGCAATTAAGCACGTGGACCTTGTTAGGGATATTTTAGATGATTTGTATGCGTTAGTTCCCTCAAGCAGTTACTATTATTCAGCTCATGCATATATTCAGCGAGTTCAATATTGCTTAGCATATTTGCAATACATAGGAAAACCGGGTTCTACACTACTCACTAATCGACCCATTGCTGTAACTCCATTCAATAAGACCCCAGGAGCAAAACCGTCATTGGCACCATCAACTAAGGCACCTTTAAAATCTGTTGCTAATGTTCCCACTTTGCCTTCTACAGGAATAAAAGAGTCTACTAAGGCTAAAGGATCGCCACTCAAGAAAGATAAGATCAAGCCCTTCACTAGTAGTACCATCAAGAAGAAAGTAGAAGCTCACCCTAGGGATGTTATTTCAGATTTAAATAAAAAGAATCATGTTGCTAAAACTAAAAGCTCTGCGTCTGTGCAGAAGCCTAAACCATTTGTGAATTCTAAATTAAAATGTTGGAACTGTAATGAATGCATGTTTTCTCAACGTCATGATTTGTGTCTTATTGATCATGTGAATGAAATGAATGCCATTAGGAATGATCTTGAATGGAAGCCAACTGGGAGAACTCGTTCCCATGTTGGATGGCAATGGCGTCCCACTGGTAGGACCTTTACATTAGATGGAAAAATGTGCCCTTTAACTAGGAATGCATCCATTGAGGTTAGGTCTCAGCGTCCTTTAATTAGGCACACTAGCACTAAAGTATGGAAACCGCGCCCTTTAAGTAGGTCAGCCCCCACTATAGTGCCTATTAGTGAAGAAATATCTCAGGATTTAAGCCAACTTGAATCTACACCACCAACTAGGAAGAAGGCTAGGAAACTTAAGAAACCTAAAGTTAGCAAATCTAAGATCATTAAATCTGTACCTGCTAATAACAAGGAATATTCAGATTCCGAAACCTATATATTGTCCTCGTCTGGTGATATTTTTAGGTGGTCCAAATCATCCTCTGGTATTTGGACTCCGGTTGCTCATAGCATATGATCGGAGATCGCTCGATGCTCCGAAATTTCGTCAGCAAGTTTCTTGGAACGGTTAAATTCGGTAATGATCATATTGCAAAGATAATGGGTATGGTGAATATCAGATTGTAAATGTCACGATTTCAAGGGTATACTATGTAGAAGGTCTTGGTCATAATTTATTTTCAGTAGGACAGTTCTGTGATTCCAACCTAGAGGTTGCTTTTCGACAACACACTTGTTTCATCCGCAACTTGGAAGGAAAAGACTTGTTGAAGGGGTCTCGTGGTGCAAATCTTTATACTCTGTCCCTACAAGACATGATGGCCGCCTCTCCAGTATGTCTTCTCTCCAAAGCATCTAAGACCAAGTCATGGTTATGGCATCGCAGATTATCTCATCTCAACTTTGATGCTATTAATCATTTGGCTAAAAACGAATTAGTTCGTGGTCTTCCAAAGCTCAAATTTCACAAGGACCATTTATGTTCCGCGTGTTCAAGGGGGAAAAGCACCAAGAAATCATTCAAGACCAAAGCTGAAGACACCAATCAAGAAAAACTTCATCTTTTGCATATGGATCTTTGTGGACCAATGAGAACCGAAAGTGTGAGTGGTAAGAAATTCATCCTTGTTATTGTGGATGATTTCTCCAGGTTTACATGGGTTAGATTTCTATGTACAAAGGATGAAGCACCGAAGGCTATCATCACTTTTCTGAAATTCATTCAGGTACGTTTAAATACTACTGTCCGTCGTATTCGTACTGATAATGGAACAGAGTTCGCCAACCAGACTCTTCGTGATTACTATGAAGAAGTTGGTATCTCACATGAAACATCCGTTGCACGCACTCCACAACAAAACGGTGTCGTTGAAAGACGGAATCGTACGCTTATGGAAGCTGCTAGGACTATGCTGATTTATGCGAACGCTCCATTATTCTTATGGGCAGAAGCTGTATCTACTGCATGTTACACCCAAAACCGCTGTATCATTCGGAAACGCCATGGAAAAACACCTTACGAGCTTCTACATGACCGTAAACCCGATGTTTCATTCTTTCACGTGTTTGGTGCTCTTTGTTATCCAAACATTAATATTGAGAATTTGGGCAAACTTCAACCGAAAGCCGATATAGGTATTTTCATTGGTTACTCACCCTCAAAGAAAGAATACCGAATTTACAACCGTCGTCTTGGTAAGATAGTAGAAACTATGGACGCAGATTTTGATGAGCTGACAACGGCTTCTAAGCAACGCAGCTCTGAACCCGCGCTTGACGAGATAGGAACCGGTGCTATTAGTTCTGGATTAGTTCCCAATAATCCTACTTCTACATCCTTTATACCACCTATAAGGCCCGAGTGGGATAAACTATTTCAACCGTTGTTTGATGAATTCTTTGATCCCCCAAGTGATGAAGTTCCAGCACCTGTAGTGATAGCTCCAATCCCTGAAGCTGTTGCTCAAGCTAATGAAGCTTCATCAAATGCATCTTCAATTAACATTGAACCGGATGCACCTCCTCCAAGTAATTCTCAAACTACACCTGAATCTTCACCCTTACTTGTGCCTAATGATGTTGAAGAGGATTTCATTGATCACGATTTGGAATATGCTCACCTACAAGAGCTTCCATTCTTTGGTATACCGATACCTGAAAATCCTTCACCCGCGTCTACCTCAGAAGAAGCTCCTACAATAGTTCACTCCAGACCACCACGGATTGAAAATCACAGCACCAAATGGACAAAAGATCACCCAATTAGGAATATTATTGGAGGTCTCGATCGACCAGTCTCGACACACCATCAATTAAAAGAGAGTGCACTCTATTGCTATTTTGATGCATTTCTCTCCGAAGTTGAACCTAAAAACTGGCAACATGCTATGACTCAATCATCTTGGATTGAAGCCATGCAAGAGGAACTAAATGAATTCCAAAGACTTGAAGTATGGGAATTAGTTCCTCTCCCTGACAAGGTTAACATCCTTACTTTGTTGTGGGTTTATAAGGTTAAACTCGATGAGATTGGTGGAGTTTTGAAGAATATGGCTAGATTGGTTGCTCGAGGATACAAACAAGCCTTGGGTATCGACTTTGAAGAACCTTTTGCTCCTGTTGCAAGATTGGAGGCTATTAGACTATTCCTTGCGTATGCTGATCATATGAACATGATCGTCTATCAAATGGATGTGAAGACGTCATTTTTGAATGGTGAATAAGGGAAGAAGTCTATGTTAGTCAGCCGAATGGGTTCGTTAGCACGGAGTTTCCTAATCATGTGTACAAGCTTAAGAAGGCTCTCTATCGGTTGAAACAAGCTCCTCGCGCGTGGTATGATCTCCTTTCAACATATCTCATTTCGAAAGGCTTCTCCAAAGGCAAGGTGGACCCCACTCTATTCACTCTCAAGGAAGACAACGACATGATACTGGTATAAATTTATGTTGATGATATAATATTTGCTGCCTCTAACATAGAATTGTCAAACCGCTTTGAGAAAATAATGTCCACACGCTTTCAAATGTCAATGATGGGAATATTTTCATTTTTCTTAGGATTACAAATTTCTCAGAATCCCAGAGGCATCTTTATTAATCAATCCAAATATGCTCTAGAATCATTAAATAAATATAACTTTGAAAACTGTGACCCCGTGGATACTCCAATGGTGGAGAAATCCAAGTTAGATGAAGATAGGAATGGGATTATTGTCGATCCGAAACTCTACCGTGGGATGATCGGCACCCTTTTCTATCTGACTGCTAGCAGGGCTGATCTGCAATTTGCCGTATGCATGTATGTCCGGTATCAGGCTCGGCCTACCGAAAAGCACCTACATGCTGTTAAAAGGATCTTTCGGTATCTCAAAGGAACACTTCATCTTGGTCTATGGTATCCGAAAGATTCCTCTATTGCTTTAATATCATATACAGATGCCGATCATGCTGGGTGTCAAGACACGAGGCGTAGCACTTCTGGGTCTGTGCAACTCCTTGGAGACAGATTGATTTGTTGGTCTTAAAAAAGGTAGAAAAGCGCTGCAATTTCTAGCACGGAGGCTGAATACATTGCCATGTCCGGTTGTTGTGCTCAAGTCCTTTGGATGAGATCACAACTAACTGACTACGGTCTTGGATTCAACAAAATCCCGATGTATTGTGACAACAAGAGCGCCATTGCCCTTTGCTGCAACTACGTTCAACACTCCCGGGCAAAGCACATCGACATTCGCTACCATTTCATTAATGAGCAGGTGGAAAACGGAGTGATCGAGCTGTATTTTGTCACCACTGAGTATCAACTGGCAGATATGTTCACAAAAGCCTTAGATCGAGGACGAATCGAGTTTTTGATCGACAAGCTTGGCATGAAATCTTTCTCTCCAACGACTCTCAAAGAGTTGGCAGAAGAATCAGCAGAATAGTGGTGGTAAACTATTCATGCGTATCCTTTGTTCGTGATCATGTATATTATCGTATATATATATAAACCACAAAAAGAAAAATACAAAAATATAAAACCTACAAAAACCATAAAAAATATAAAACCTACAAAAACCATAAAAAAATATAAAACCAAGAAAAACCATAAAAAATATAAAACCAAGAAAACCCAAAAATATTTTCGTCTTTTTAAATCGGGCATGTCTTTTAGTACGGTAATATTTACGGCCTTAGAAATGTCGATCAATATTGACACGGTGCGATAAATAGAGTCCGTATAAAAGTTGTACATTTTTA